>CM063506.1:166926463-166946463 GCA_032207245.1 Pardosa pseudoannulata | reverse complement strand
TATTTTGATATAGACCATCAAAAAAAGTATTATACAAGGATGGTAAATCTTATTCTAAATATATAATATCTTTTATATGAATTTTATTTTTTATCAATTTTGACTGTATTAAAAATTAAATGTCTAGTTTATAGTGGCGCCATCTATTGACGATCGTCTAAAATATGACTTGTTGTTTTAAGTAGAGTTTTAACTCTGCCTTAAAATATCATGTAGGCTATCAAAAAAAGTGTTATCCAATGATGGTAAATATTACTCTCCACAGTTATATATTTGATGCTACTGTAACTCAATTCTTAAAGAACAATTTGTATTCTACATACAAACACACACAAACACCTAAGAACTATTACATTATGACTATCCTCCATTTAGAATAACGGGCTTGCTTAAGTACAAAACCACTGCGGCCGTTGTTGGAGTATATAAAGTGGCTATGAAATTGTATTTGCTATGCTAGGATTGGTTCCTGAAACCTCGACTTCAAACCTCCCCTCCCCCCCCCTCTTCCGAGTTTCTTCCCCACATCTCCTCTGCTAGCTTAGCTGCAGCAGCATTCTCTAGTGCTCCAAGTTTGGAGGGTCAAATCGTAAGATTGTCACTGGTCCGTCACTTCAATTGTCATTGGCTGAGAAAATAACTTCTGAATTCCACCTAAGATACCAGTATTATTTGCTTGCGCAGTTTCTGGTTGCTCCTACTTTTTCGGTCTATGTTATTAATTAATTAAAAAAATTATCATCTGATATTAGTGTACTACTTAAAGAATTCTCGTGTAACTTGTTTTAACTTAAGCGTGTACTTAATTTTAGTCACTGATTTTATATCAATGTAATTTTTGTATTGTATATTCTCCAGCCCAAACTCAGGCATTTTCTCTTCTCTTCCCCAGTTCCCTACCTTAATTAATTCATCTCTGTAAATGTCAAGAAAACTCAATTTCATAGATTAATGCATTACCAGTACTAGCAACAAAAGGACTAGAGGGCATGGCCCAGGGAGTTCTGTTGCAATCTCATCCTGTGACATCTTGTGTCTTTTCCACACTTTCCCTGGCCACAATAAACACTTCGTTTTTCTATCCCTAAACTTTCTACTCTCTAGATTTTTGTGTCATGTACTCTTATTTCCCCTCATTGTATTTTGCCTTCTTCTTTTTAGCTGTTTTATTTTCTGCTCGTTGTCCTTTTATGCTTAGTGTCAGAAATCTCTGGATTAGAGGGCTCGGCCCAGAGAATCCAGTTGCATCATCATCTTTTAGGTCTTTCTAACATTGTACCTACTTACGGGATCAATGCACACCAAAGCCATGGAAAGTCTGGAGAGAAAATACCCAAGCTCGTTCGAAGCGTGCCGGCTTGACACAGGTAAGTCGGCTAATTTCCACAATTGTGATGTTACGAAATTTTTTTCCATATAATTATTAAATTATATAGAAGAAAAAATAGTTAAACCATCCCTGAGGAATAATTATTTCCTTAGGGCCAGTATCACCAAAACCGTTTAACAACTAACCACGATTAATCTCTGTTTAAATGGAAAATTGCTTCCCACCATTGGTTTCAGCCATGGGCTAATCGTGGTTAACTGTTAAACGACTTTGGTGAGACCGGCCCTTAATATCATTATTGAATTCCATTTTTAATTAATAACTGTAATATTAGTAACAGATTTCAGCATGAAAGGCTAGGACATCATGGCTGAAGGTGAAACACTGCAGAAATTATTTTGTATTCATTAGCAGCAAATTAAACTCAATTTGTAAACATTGAGTTTCATATAGCTGTAACAGATGAAAATGATTACGTTTCTAGTGTTTTTAAAATTAAATTCTTATTTAAAAAAATGTTGTTCCGTGTGAAAAATGTTACCCCATATCGGGAAATTAATGAAAGATTGTAACTTTCCTAATTAGATTATAATATTTTAGTAATAATAGAATATGATTTTGTATTTGGCAACTGCAAAAATGCAAATTTTTATCCACTGCGGGGCCATGCTGTAGTACTTAAGATGCAGCTTTCACCGTGTTTGTCACTGAAGATGTGCAGCAGGAAATCTACAGGTAGGCGTATTGTGAAATTTGCTGTTATTGAGTTGATGTAATATTTTGACTTGACCTAATAACAGCGTAGGATGTTTTTTAACCCATCAATTGAAAATATAAAAGTTACGTGTATTGAATTCTAGGCTTTAGATGCTGCGTTTGCCTAACTGAAATAACTGCTGTTATAGAATTACCTTTACAGTTTTGTTAAACCTAACTAAATCGGGCTAGGTTTTCTCCCCTAGCAAGTTTAAAATGGACGACAATTTAGGATGCCACATGGTTAGAAATTTAAAACGATTCATATTTTCTATTCGAAATGTTGAATGTTAGAGCATATACTCATTTACTCTGGGTGATAGACAAGCAATTGCACTGCTCTTATATCCAAGCTGAGATTAATTAAAGATTTATTCTTGCAGATCTTTCATTATTTACATTTAAGTTACCTACAAGTTTCTCATATTTTGAGTTGTATAGTAAATATTAGTATTAATGCGAATAAATGTATTGACTCTAAATTTTTATTGGAATTCAAGTTTTAAAATAACATTTTACGTTTTGGCGAGAGCTGACAATGAAGCAGTTTTGACCTAGCAATTTTATAATGTGCAGTTTAGGATGTCTAAATTTTAGAGAATTGGAGGGACTTAATATTTTTCGTTTGAAATTTTGAAGTGAGTGCAAAAAAGCCATTTGTTCTGTATAAACAGGTTAGAAATTTGAGTTTTTTTAAATCTAGACTCTGATTTAATAGAGCTATAGTTGCAGAATTACCAAAGAGTTTCCCATAGTTTTGAATCATTTTGGAATATTAGCAGTGCCCTGAATAAATATCTTGAGTTTAAATTTTTATTGGAATTCAAAAGCAACAATTAAGCAATTTTTGATCCATCAATTTTAAAATGTCGACTATTCAGGATGTTGCAAGTTTAGAAATTGAAAAGGACTTGATATTTTCCGTCTGAAGTTTTGAAGGGGGGGGGGGTTAAAACAGTCATACATTCTAGGTAGTCTAGAAATTAAGTCTTAAATTGGTTAAACGAACTATTTTCGTAGAAATTTGGCTTAAGTTACCCACCACAAGTTTTGAATGATTTTGAATTATCGGACCTAAAAAGTCTTTTGGTTTTTATTGGAATTTGATCGCTTATTATAGCTTTGAAGAGTGTTGTCACATTTTTAACAAAACTTAGTAATCTTAGTGACGATAATTCTAGATTATTTAGTGTTAAATTTTTACAATCTTAAGGGACTTGCTATTTTCCATGCATTATTTTGATTTAGAGTGCAAACAGCTATTTTTTCTAGATACAGAATAAAAATTTTAGTGCATTCAAATCTAAGCTTTAAAGTGCTATTGTTGCAGAACTTTAATTTACCTTAAGCTAACCACAGGTTTCCCATATTTCGGAATCATTTGGGAAATGTTAGTCCTAATAAATATTTCGAGTGAATCTTTATATTAACTACAAAGTTTAAATATTCATAAATTTTTATTTACTGTAAATATAACTATTAATGAATTCCTATACACAATTCTTCTCGATCGTAAACTTGCTTATTTTTAAAATATATTCTACACATATATAACAAACTGATGTTTTGGGTTCACCATTAAAGTTATTTTACTGTTATATTAATGATGTAGTACTAGGTTGGTTGTTTAAAGTAAATGTATAAATTTGCAAATTAGTAATGTAATTATTGACCAATCGTTACGTGATTTTAATGCTTGAATTCCTTTCTTTCACAGATTTAAGTCATCAAATTGTTTATGGAGAGAAATTGAAGAGATGAACTGAAGATGTAGAATTGATAGGTGAAAGTGAAGAAATGAAGTTGTAGAATTTGGTCTGATTTTGGACGAAATTGGAATCTTCTTGATAAAGAAAATTGCCACTGGTTCATTTATTTTTTTGAGATATCAATGAATAATGAAGTGAAACAAAATTAAATCAAATTTAAAATTGTTCAAAATTCTTAAAATAACATATTGAGGAAAATCTGAAGCTTTCTAGGAAATTGTCAAGTTTGACAGTTATAAGTGTTAAGTAACATGTAACTTCGAAATATTCTCTGGCAAATATAAAAAAACATGATATAAAAATTACATTCTCCATATTTTTAAAACTAAAACAACTTTAGTTTTCTCGTTTTCGGGTCGGGAACGGGTTTATCTTACATGGGGATTAACGATAAATTTCTATCCTGTATTACCTGTAACTTTCTAAGTACCTGAAAACGAGTAGTAAAGATTTAGGCAAATCGTATTTTTGATTAAAATTTTATTGGAAGTTCTGTCAAACCTGGCATATTCCTACAGGAATAAGGGAAAGAATTGAAACTTCGATATAGAGGGCTAGATATACAGAACGATACTTGGAGTTCTACTTGTCATTATTCAGATTTCTAGATTTTTAATTATATAGCAGTTTCAGCTATATTCGTAGGTATTTGTTAGTTTAACATATTCCGTTAATATGTCTGTTTTGAATCGGTAACTGTTTTATTCCATGTCCTTAGATCTGCAATATTAATAAAATGAAATACAGTTAAAACTTTATTTATGGTTTAGAAAGTCTAAAAATACTTGAAGAAAGAGCAAATCACCGAAAAACAGTGGCTTTGAAATTTCCGAAAACTTCAGTGATTTATTGATAAAAAGAGAAATATAATTCGGATGATTCACTTTAGGTTGTATTTTGATACTTCGATGTTTTAATATTTTAACTAGTTACCGTCAATTTTTTGCAGAATATTTTTTTCGTGAAAGAGTTCGTGGGTTCTAATCCTACGTGGCATGGATGTTAATAGCCGTTTGGAATCGCCTTTAAGCAGGAAGTCTTTGTGTCATTAGCCCTCGTGTTGGAGAACAGACTATAGCGTTCCAAAAAAACTGAACACGATCTCATTAGTCCCCATTTAGCAACTGTAACGCTCAAAACGCCAAGCCATTAAATTATTCTTTCCTTAACGATCAAAGTTTACTACAACCATTTTAGGATTTCCTCTTGTTTGGCAGTACTCGGTATTAGATGCTTGCAAAAGTTAGTCACGAATACTTCAAAATACAATCTAGAGTACTGTGTAAGACCGTATGTTATCAATATCATCGAGGAAGAGCTTCGACTTTGTGCAGCAATAGTCAAGTAATTTTACTTCGTTTTGAATGAGAAACGGCCGTTTATACTACTCCAGGTGTCTTGAAATCGTCATTACAGAAACCCAGCTATATAGAAAGCACATCGCTTGGGCACCAAAATAGGCTTCAGTCAAGTTTTCCGAACAAATCAATAAAGACTAAGAAGTATTTGATTTCTAATACTATTCTTGCTGTTTAGTCGGACCGTAAACTGAAGTAGTTGTGGATATTTCAAGACAGAATACTGTGGTATTTGAAGGTAAGTAAAGTTATTAGATTTTTTTTAAATGCAAATCTTTTTATACATGTCATTTAACTCCAAAGAGTTTTTAGCTTCTGAAATCGTGAATCTAATTTTAAAGAATTAGAGTAGAAACTGTTGAATTTTCTGACCTCAGAAATAGTAGACTCGAACAGTGGCTAGAAATTTATTGTGAATTAGATTATTTTAATGTTGAAATCTTAACATTAATTTGAAATGTAAAATTGTTTTATCTTGGTATTCACTTCAGCAGGAAACTTAGCTTTCAAAGTAGTGAGCAGCATTGTTTAATCAATCTATACAGATATTGATATTTATAACTAACCATTTTCATGTATATATTTAAACTTTGATCTTTGACATAAAGGTACTTTGAACGGAGTGAGGAGAAATATAAACATTAACTACAGGGCAAAATTTTCTCTGAACATAAATCGTGCTCAATATACTAGGATTTAAAGGTTTCGGTCTTTATAAATTCAATACCTCATCACTGAGCGAACAGTTAAACTGAACTGCCGAATAGTTAGGATGTTGCTATTCGGTACCAGAGTTCGCGGGTTCGAATCCCAATGTGGAGTTGGTGGTCGTAGCTGTTCGGAATCGGCTGTAAGCAATAGGTCCCTGTCTCATCAACTTCATCTTGCTTAAAAAATAGACCGCAACTCTGAGAACCAAACTTAAACTGAACTACTATTGGGGTTTTCTATGATCTCTGGAAGCTTTTCATGTTTTGTAAATCTTGCTGCAATCTGGCCAAACTGAGGAGTTTTTAACTTCTGAATTTGTAAGTCTACTTTTAAAGATTTAAAATATAATCGGTAATTTATCTGAACTTGAAGCCTGGATATTTTTAAGGTTTAGAATATTGAGCAATATTTAAGAATATCATGATTGTGCCCTACCATGAGCAAGGAATTAAACTGAAATTATGTATTCCTTTGTGTCAGTTTTCACGATCTGATTTGTTTAAAGATGCGAGGTCTAAAAAGGACTTTCGAGGCTACGGGTATGATATCAAAAACTGTATGGAATATTTTGTATTGAAGTGTTTTCTCTAATTTGTTATGTCATATCTATTTAAGACTAAATATTGTTTTTATTTTTGAGCATATATTGAAAGTAACAAATACTATGTTCTATCTATGTGCGTAGTTGTAGATATGTGTAGTTTAAAAATTAGCAGTTATAATCATTGCTTCAAAAATGTTTATTTTGGTTCGATATAGCATCAGTCATTTTGTTACTCAAATCAACTTATCAATATTTTCTAATCTAACGTCAACTATATAATTATCGAGATTACATGTGCTTTACTACTCAATTTCCCGTTTTGATTTTTACTAGTATTTTTCTGCTTCAGTTTCGGGCGAAACTACTTCTTGAAGACAGATTTACTTCTGTTGAATGTTTAGCAACCAAATACGATTTTGATAATGGATAGCAATGCAAATTTCGCAGTTCTTTCCTCACAGCTCGTATCGTAAATTCGGGTTATTTGTATCAATTTAAGTAGTGTAAAAATTTAAAACATAAAATGCAATCTACTAAGTTCTGATACAATTAGACATTTTGTAATAATAATTTTAGTACAAATAAGAAAATACATAAAATTCATTTGATACTGAACAGAAAACCATAATTTTTGACCGAACAATTTAAACCCGTATATAGTTTAGCTGAACATGAACGAAAATTACTGATCGAAGACCTGGATATAACTTTATGGTATTCTATTGAATAATTGTAAAACTTTTTTATAGTTGATTTGAGTGACAGACATTAATTGGGGCAAATGCTGAAACGGCCTGACTGAACATGTGGATGTCCGCTGCCAAATGGGCGATAAAGCGCAAAGTATGGTAACCTGTACTATTTACTCTTATCTTTTGTGTCGCATTTAATTTTTGTTCATTCAGAACAGGCGGTCTTTATGCAATCCTTTATTAATGTATGAAATGAGCCAAACGAAAAAATTAAAGAGTTATACTTTAAATTCCAAATGAATCTTTGAGCTTGCGGATGATGCAGCGAAGAATGCCAGTACTTTAATGTCATCGAAAATACCCCTTTCTGACTTAAAGTGTGAAATTAAACGCCAGCTGCATATTGTGTGGAAGAACGAGTGGGATTTGTGTATCCGCAATAAGCTACACAACATTACTGAGGACATTCGATCTTTCCCGGATAATGTTAGTCGTAAGCACGACGTTTTAATTACTCGTTTGCGTATTGGGCACACTCGTCTCACACATAATTACGATCTTTCTAATGACCCCAAACCCCAATGTTCTTTCTGTCAGGCCCCACTAACAATTTTACATTTACTCACATCTTGTAGTCAGTT
Organism: Pardosa pseudoannulata; assembly: GCA_032207245.1. Classification (NCBI taxonomy): domain Eukaryota; kingdom Metazoa; phylum Arthropoda; class Arachnida; order Araneae; family Lycosidae; genus Pardosa; species Pardosa pseudoannulata. The sequence goes on along the minus strand of CM063506.1, from coordinate 166,938,662 downwards.
ACAGCCTGCGTATATCTTATTTTTTAGTACTCGGCATCCTACCTTAACGGAGTTACTAGGTGAACCCCCGCATCCCTGTCTTCTATTTTTTTTACGTTTTATAGGCTTATTTTGGTCTATTTAACTTTTTTCTATTAAGTGTTTTAGTATTTTTTACATCTTTTAATTAAAATTTACTGTGCTTTTAGCTTTTTAATGTTTCATCTTTTTACCTTTTATATGCCTATCTGGTGTAATCGAGTTTTTACTTTGCAGACGTTTTTATAACTTTATTAAACTGGTACAATTTTACCTTGTTATTAGGCTAGGGCTCTTTTATCAGTTAGGTCTTGTTTTTATGAAAACGCCTTGTGCTTGACGCTTATGTCCTAAACAGGACCTTGCGCCGTAAAACTCCAACCAACCAATCAAATGAATCTTTAAATGTAATAGGTACTAGCCTTTTAATGTTATTTGAAAATTTGAGCTATATCTGTGAGATGGTTTATTTATTAGTGGTTTTATTTCATATAAGATGTAATTTTTAAATGTTTTGTTACTAAAAGTCGTTAATTATTTAATGATTCTAAAAAAAGGAAAGATTTTTTAACGTTTAAAAATTGCCTTAATTACCTTAAATATTCAAACAATATATGAATCATTATGAGAATTAAAGTATAACGTATCTTAATTTCCAGCTTTTGTTTTCATTAATTGCACTATTATATTATTTTACCATAGCTCACTATAAGTGTAGCTACGCTATTTCCTTCGAAAATCTGCTCCCGCTCATATTCGACTTACGGTTACTTCATCCGAAATGGTTGGAAATTTTTTAAAAACCGCCAAGAATAGGAAGGATCACCAGATTTTTCAGTATCGTTGAAACCTCTGGATATTCGTTATGTTTTCACAAAATCTGTCCTATTCCATGTATGATTAGGAACCCTAAGCTGCAACAGCCGACTAAGAGAATGTGTTTGCGGCATATGCAGATAGTGAATGGAATTACAGTGCAAATAGAAGTAAGTCGCTCATTTTTATAATTAAATTACTTTTGAAGCTGTTTTGACTGTACAGTAATAAGCTCGTTTTAATATAAAGATCTTATCTTGAATTTATAAATTAAAGGTTATATAAAATTCTTTTCTATAATTTATAAAACATAATTAACTGCTGAAAAAGAATTCTAATTGGTACTAGTTTAGCATTGTTGGAAGTTGAATACTTATGTTGTTAACAATTGAATATCTCGATCATTTTACAAATGCATAGGGAATGATTATATATATACATACATACATATATATATATATATTCTTTTTACCGATTATTGTTGCTTATAGGTCCTGTACTCAACTGTAGAATTTTATTTCTGTCTAAAAATATGCAGGTAAGCTCGAGTGTGAAACATTCTAGACGAGCGTTGTTGGAAAAGAAGATGCACTACATTCGTTTTCGGTTACGTCATACCAAAAATCTTGAAGGATCAAAAGGTATGTGCCGAATGTTGTAGTGCTAGTTCAAAATTCGATATAACCGGATATCGGTACTATTGTAGAGTTTAAATTATTTTGTGCTATGGAAAAGCTATAACTGTTTTTCTCAAATGAGTGGGTTTAATGTGTTTACGTGGAAATTATCAAAATTATACTTAGAATCACGTAAAATCTCGTTTTCCCATTCTTATTCTTTGAAATATCTATTCGCAGCACCAAAATGTCTTTCCTAAAAGACTGCCCGTGACTTGAAGTTTTCCAACCCATTTCCCAAAGGTAACTCTAAAATGCAAATTATCTGTCCATTCATCCTCTTCAACGTTCGCGTCCGATTGATTAACTTTTTTTTAAATGTTTTGAGTTTCATTTTACCATAGAGCTGACTCAGCTGCTTAACCTGGGGCCCGATTCTATGGAAGAGAAGTGTTTTCCTGATCATTCTATCTTCTGCCTTTGAGAAAGAAACATGTCGTGTCCGTCGCTCTGAAATGAAAGTAAGTCTGACTTATTTAAAAATATTTTTCCGTGGGGAAAAACGTTACCACATATCGATCAAAATGACGAAAGATTCTAACTTTCATTAGATCATTAAGTGTAATAGTCGAATATAGCTTTCTACTGAACAAGTGAAGAAAAATTTATTTGTGGGCCACTTTACCGTATTTCGGAGGAAGATTTTTCCCATGGTTAGTACTTAACAAGCCTTAGTGTAACAGCTACACTATAGGTTTGGGTGCTTAAATTTTTTGACTTAAATACTGGTTTTGTGTTGTATAACCTTTATAGAATGGCTTAGACCTGATGAGAAAACATTTGTTTCTAGAGAAGTTTTTAAGTGTCCGGCAGTATAAAATATCCCGAGTTTAAAGAACTTACAGGGATTAATATTTTGCTTATAAAGTATTAAAGGCAAATGCAACTGGGCATTCATTATGAATACAGAGACTAGACATTTCAGTGTTTTTAAGTCTACAGTAGGTTAAATAACTAAAATCAACAGATTTAGCTACGTAAGTTACTTATCAAAGCCTTCGCATGATTTTGAATTACTTTAGAAATGAATTGTAGTCCTAATAAATGTCTTAGTTTATAATTAAGAATTGAAGGTTCCATTATAAACACTTTAACATTTTTAAAATTTTGTCAATTAGGAACGTGATTGACTAGTAGTTATAATGATTTGTTCCTTTTTCAGATTAAAGTTAGACTGCTGCTATTTCTAAGAAATCGGCTTTAAAAGTAGATTTACATATCTGATTAGTGCATAACGGGGCTTTTTAATACCCTGGAATTAATAAATTTTCTGAATTCTAAACAGATTAAAAACTTGAAGAAAATTCAGTTAATTTAGAAGTTGTCAGGTTTGACAGATTAAAATGTTAGGTTAGCAGGTAAAGAATCGTTATCTCTGGCAAACTATTCGCATGAAAGCGATACTAAATTCTGAATCTCTCGTTTTCGGCTAGGGTGGCCATAAATTTTAAATGGGGAATAACAATAAATTTCTATCCTGTATTTTCTCTAACTTTCTAAATACCCGAAAACGAGTAGCAAGGCTCAGATATACGTAAAGGATTTTATTGAAATGTCTGTCAAACCTGATGTTTTAATACAGATATCGAAGCAGAAAAGGCAATATGTAGCGATAAAATAAGGAGCGATATTTAGAATTCCTGTTTATCTATTTAGACTTGCAAATTTTTAATTGTAACCTATTTAAGATGCGTATTTCCATACGAACTTGTTAAATCTTTTCTGAAGGATTCTTTGTCATTTGAGAATGTAAAAATTTTTTTATTTTTACCCGCCGCCCCGAAAATTTTTAAAATGAAGTAAAAAAATTAATCCTTACCTTTTTAAGAGTCTAAAAATTTTGATATATATTGAGTGCAAATAAAGCAGTAGACGCTCAATAACTCTTTAACATAAATTTTGAAAATTTCAGATTGCAAGATATGTACTATCATTCTATTTTATTTAAGTTGTATTTTTATACATCAATGTTTTAAAATTTTAGCTTGTTACCATCAAATATTTTCAGAATGTTTAGAGAGTTTACCTTCGGTACAAGTGTTCGTGGGTTCTGTTTAAGTAGTGTAAAAATTAAATAAAAAATGCAATCTTATAAATTTTAATAGAAATAAATATTTTGTAATATTTTTAGTACAAATAGGAGTATACTTAAAACTATTCTTTCGGTACTGAACCGAAAATCGTCATTTTTGGCCTAACGAACTAAATCTTATTTTTTAGTTGAACCTGAACAAAAATTAGTCCGAAGATCTGGTTGTAATTTTGTGATATTCTATTCAATAATTCTAAATTCTTTTTTAGTTGAATTGAGTGTCCGACATTATTCGATGCAAATGCGTAAACGTCTTGACTAAACATGTGGATGCCCGCTATCATATGACCGATAAAGGACAAAGTATGGTAACCTGAACTGTTTACTCCTGTCATTTTTTTATTGTTCATTCAGAACAGGCTCTCTTTATGCAACCCCATATTAATGTATGAAATGCGATAAACGAAAAAAAACTTAAGAATAATCAACACTTTAAATTCCAAGTGAATCTTTAAATGTAAAAGGTAATAGCCTTTTAATGTTCTTTGAAAATTTGAGCTATACCTGTGAGATGGTTTATTACTTTTGTATCATATTAGATGTAATTTTTAATTTTCTGTTTCTAAATAATGGTAATTATTTAACGAATCTAAAAAAAAAATTTTAATGTTTTAAAATTTACTTCCGTTAATTGCTTTAAATATTCAAACAATATATGAATAATTATTATGGGAATTAAAGTATAACTTACCTTAATCTCCCGCTTTTGTAGACATTAATTGCATTATATTATTTTACCATAGGTTGCTATAAGTATAGCTACGTCATTTTCTTCGAAAATCTGCTGCCGCTCATAACAAACTTACGGTTACTTCATCCGAAAGGGGTTGGAGCCATTTAAACATCGCCAAGAATATGAAGAGGCACCCGATTCTTCAGTAGTACCGCTCCAACCTGCCGTGGATATTTGTAAGTTTTTACGAATTTTTTTGATTCCATGTATTAACACGAACCCTGATCCTGTAACAGCCGACAAAGAGAATGTTTTCAGTGTAAACAGATAGTGAATCGAACCCGAAGGCAAATACAAGTTAAGTCGCTCCATTTTATAATTAAAGTACTTGTGAAGCTGTTTTTGACTGTGCAGTAAAATGCTTGGTTTAATATTAGGATCTTAATAACCTTAAATTTATAAATTAAGATTTATGTAAAATTCGCTCTCCTTAAATAATTGTAAAAAATTAATTGCAGAAAGAGAATCTTAATTGGTACTACTTTATCATTGTTAGAAGATGCCAATAAAATATCCTGATTATTTTAGAAATGTATTAGGAATGATTATATATAGTTTTTACCGAATATTGATATTTCTAGGTCCTGTATTTCACGGTTGAAGATAAGAATTTATTTCAGTCTAAAGAGATGCAAGTAAACTCGAGTGTGAAACATTCTAGTCGGGCGTTGTTTGAAACAAGATTTCACTACATTCCTTGTCGGTTATGTCATACCAAAAATGTCAAAGCTTCAGGTAAATGTATAAACTATTACCGAATATTCTAGTGCTATTTCAAACGTTGTTATAACCGGTGATCAGAGTACTAATGTAAAAAATTGGTTTAAATTTGTCTTGTGTTTTGTGGAACCTATACCTACTTTTCTCAGTTGATGTGGGTTTAATGCAACTACATGTATCAGAATTATACTTCAAATTGCTGAAATTCTAATCTTTCCCATTATTCCTTCAAATCTATTTTCCCAGCCACCAAACATCTTATTTGAAGGAGTACCCGTGACTTGAACGTTTCCAACCCATTTCCCAAAGCTAACTCTAAAATGAATATTATCTATTCATTTACCCTTTTAGCTGTCGCTTCCGGTTTAACTTCTTTTTTTAGTTTTTGGAGTTCCATTTTACCATACACGTGACTAAGCTACTCGCCCTGGGGGAAGACTACAGAAGCTAAGTGTTTTGCTGATCATTCTGTCTTTTGCCTTTGAGAAAGTAACATGTCGCGTTCGTCTCTCCGACATGAAAGTAAGTCTGACTTGCTAAACATTTTTCCGTGTGTAAAACGTTACCACATATTGATGAAAATGGCGAAAGATTTTTTCTTATTATTTTATCATTAAGTAATTGTAATACTCGAATATCGCTTTCTATTTGGCTAGTGAAGAAATATTTATTTGTGGGCCATGTTAGCGTACTTTGTAGGAAGATTTCTTCCATGGTTAGTGCTTTACAACTATAGTAACAAGTGTATAGGTGGTTGTTTGCAATTTTGTGCATTGGCTACGTCGGTGTTGAATACTCTTTAAATTATGACCTATACCTGAATAAAAACACATTTGTTCTTAGAACTAGTAATTTTTAAATGCTCGGTAGTGTAGAATATCGCGAGTTAAAATAATTTACAGAGCTTAATATGTTATATATGATGTATGACCAGTGAGTGCAGTCATTCATTATGGATTAAAATACTAGAAATTTGAGTGTTTTCAAGTTTACAGTGGGTTAAATAACGAAAGTTAAATTATCTACATTCAGTTACTTATAAAAGCTTCGCACGATCTGTTGGTCCTAATTGTCTTGAAGTTTATAATTAAGTATTGAAGTTTCCGTTATACTTTAAAATTTAGTTTTTAAAATTTTGTCATTTATTAACATGAATAACTAGTATTCATTTGTAGTTAAATTGACTTGTTCTACCCTTTTTAGTGGATTTAGGTACGATTCCTAGGAATTAAGCTTTAAAAGTGGCTTCACATTTTTGTCTAAATTCGTTTTGTACAGAAAATCACAGTTCTTAAATTTGTTTAGGTATCATTAGGCTAGTGAGTCACGAGGATTGTCAATACACTCGAATTAATAAATTTTGCTATATTCTGAAAACAATAAAATCTTTAGGAAATTAAATTTTTTAAGTAAAGAGTTGTTAGGTTTGGCAGATTTAAATGTTACGTTAGCAGGTAAAGAGTCGATCTCTCTGGCAAACTATTCGTATAAAAGATACTAAATTCTGTATTTTCAAACAAATCAAATCTTCTCGTTTTCGGCTAGGGAGGAGATTTATATTAAGTGGGGAATAACAATAAATTTCTCTCCTGTATTTTCTCTAACTTTCTGAATAACCGAAAACGAGTAGCAAGGCTCAGATATACGTAAATGATTTTATTGAAATGTCTGTCAAACCTGATATATTACAAAATTTTGATAGAATTAAATATTTTTAAATTTCTTAGTAAAAATAAGAATAAACATAAATTTCATTCGGTACTGAACAGAAGACCGTTATTTTTGGCCCAACGAACTAAACCGATATATTTTTAGTTGAACCGGAACGAAAATTGCAGTTCGGAGACCTAATAACTTTGTGGTATTCTATTCAATAATTCTAAATTTTTTATAGTTGATTTGAGTGACAGACATTACTTGGGACAAATGCTGAAACTGCTTGACTGGACATGTGGATGCCTGCTGCCAAATTTGCGATAAAGTGCCAAGTATGGTAACCTGTACTATTTACTTCTCTCTTCTCTGTGTCTTTTTTCATTTGTTCATTCAGAGCAGGCTCTTTTTATGCAACCCTTTAATAGCATATGACATGCATATAACGAAAAAATTAAAAAATGTTCAATACTTTAAATGCAAAAGGTGTTAGCCTTTTAATGTTCTTTGAAAATTCGAGTTATACCTGTAAGATGGTTTATTACTTTTGTATCATATTAGATGTAATTTTTAATTGTTTCTGTTTCTAAATGTCGGTAATTATTTAACAAATCTAAAAAATTTTTTAATGTTTAAAAATTTACTTCCCTTAATTGCTTTAAATATTCAAACAATATATAAAAATATAATTAAAGTATAGCTTAACTGTTAATTTCCTGCTTTTGTTACTATTAATTGCACTATATTTTTATTTTAACATAGCTCTCTATTTTTATAGCTACGTTAGAGTGCAAATAGAAGGTAAGTAGCTCATTTTTATAATAAAATTTTGAAGATTTTTTTTGACTGTACAGTAGTAAGTTCCTTTTAATATAAAGATGTTATCTTGAACATATAAATTCAGGTTTATGTAAAATTCTTTTTTCTACAATTTCTAAAAAAATAATTAACTGAAGAAAAATTTTAATTACTACTAGTTAAGCATTGTTAGAAGTTGCCAATTAAATTTCTCGATCATTTTACAAATGGATAAGGAATATCATGTATATTTTTTTAAACGAATATTGATGTTTCTAGGTGCTGTACTCCACTGGGGAAAAATTTTATATCTGTTTAAAAAGATGCAGGTAAACTCGAGTGGAAAACAACATTCTAGACAGGCATTGTTGGAAAAGAGGATACACTACATTCGTTTTCGGTTATCTCATACCAAAAATTTTGAAGGAGCAAATGGTATGTACAAAATATTGTAGTGCTAGTTCAAATGTCGATATACCCGGATATCGGTACTATTGTAGAAAAAATTGTTTAAATTTTTATCTTGTGCTATGGAAAAACTATACCTAATTTACTCGAATGATGTAGATTTAATGTATATATACATGGAAATTATCAAAATTATACTTAGATTCGCTTAAAACCTAATATATCCCATTCTTATTCCTTCAAATCTATATTCCCAGCCACAAAATATTTTATCTAAAGGAGTACTCGTGACTTGAACTTTTCCAACCCATTTCCCAAAGAAAACTCTAAAATGCGAATTATCTTTCCATTTAAGATAGAGCTGACTAAGCTACTTGGGGACCGATGCAATAGAAGCGAAGTGTTTTCCTGACTATTCTGTCTTCTGCCTTTGAGAAAGTAACATGTCGTGTTCGTCGCTCTGAAATGAAAGTAAGTCCAACTTACTAAACATTTTTCCCTATGAAAAACACTACCCCATATCGACCAAAATGACGAAAGATTTTATATTTTATTAGATCGTTAAGTAATTTTAATAGTCGAATATAGCATTCTACTGGACAAGTGAAAAAAAATTATTTGTGGGCTATGTTAGCGTACTTTGGAGGAAGATTTTTCCTATGGTTAGTACTTTGCAATTGTAGCAACTCTCTATAGATATGGGTGTTGCCGTTTTGTTCCTTAATTACTGGTTTTGTGTTGAATCACCTTTATAGTACGACTTAAAGTTTTTATAAGATTTGTTTCTAGATCCGGAAGTTAAGTGTTCGCCAGTATAGAATATCACGAGTTAAAGAACTTACAGGGCTTAATATTTTGGATATAAAGTATTACAGAACATTCATTAATTATACAGAGACTAGACCTTGGAGTTCTTAAGTGTACAGTAGGTAAAATTAACTGAAATTAGTAGACTTATCTACGTAAGTTACTTATCAAAGCATTTGCACGATTTGGAATTACTTTAGAAATATCGGCTGTCCGAATAAATGTCATAAAGTTTTTAATCTAAGTTTTTATTATGGAACCTTCAAATCTTAAGATTAAAATTTTTAAAATGTCAATAAAAAAGTTTCTAACCAGTATTGACTAGTAGTTACAATGATTTGTTCCTTTTTCAGATTTAAATTTCATTGTGGTTATCCCTTAGAAATCGGCTTTAAAAGTGGATTTACATTTCGGATTAGGCTAGTGAATATCCAGGCTTGTTGATACTCTCGAATTAATAAATTTTCTGTATTTTAAACAGATTAAAAAGTTGAGGGGGGAATTCAGTTTTTAAGTTGGTAGTTGTCGGGTTTGACAGATTTAAATGATAGGTTAGCAGGTAAAGAATGGTTCTCTCAGGCAAACTATTCGCATGAAAGCGATACTAAATTCTGAATCGCTCGTTTTCGGCTAGGGTGGTCATCTATTTTAAACGGGGAGTAACAATAAATTTCTATCCTGTATTTTCTCTAACTTTCTAAATACCCGAAAACGAGTAGCAATGCTCAGCTATAGGTAAATGATAATATTGAAATGTCTGTCAAACCTGATATATTAATAGATATTGAAGAAAAGGCAATAGGTAGCTATATTTAGAATTCCTGTTTAAAAATTAAGACTTAAAATTTTTCATTGCAAATCTTTTCAAGGTGTTATATTCATACGTATTTGTTAAATCGTTTTTGGAGGATTCATTATGTCATTTGAGAATAGAAAAACTATTTTATTCCTTGCCCTGCCGCCCCCGAAATTATTAAAATGAAGTAAAAAAGTACTCTTTACATTTTTAAGAATCTAAAATTTTTTCGAAATATGGTGTGTAAATAAAGCAGCAGGCACTCAAGAAAGCTAACATAAGTTTTGGAAAAATTCACTAATTTCAAGATATGTAGCATCGTTCTATTTCATATTGATCTTCGGTATCTAATTATTTCCCCTATTGATCTTCGGTATCTTCAGAGTTCGTGGGTTCGAATAATAGAGTGACATTGGTGATCGGAGCAGTTGGGAACCGTCTCCAAGCAACAGGTCCCTGTTTCATCAACCTTCGTCTTGGAAAAAATAAGTAGACGGCAGAGCTCCAAATCAAACATGACCTGAACTACTAGGGATCTAGAAAAGGTTTTCATGTTTCGTAAATCTTGCTGCAATATGGCCAAGCTGAAGAGTATAATAGACTATTTCAGAAAGGTAAAGACTTAAAATAGAATAATTATTTTATTTGACTTCTAGGTCTGGATATTTTTTAAGGCTTAGCATATTGAGCACGATATTTGATTGTATAATATCCTCAACAACGAATTAAACAGAAAATCATGTATTTCTTAGAGTCGTTTTTTTCCTATTTTGTTTAACAATATGAAGTCCAAAAAGGACTTTCGCTTCTACAGGTAATGTTAAAAACTGTTTGGTATATTTGAAAAATTAGATATGTTTTATACTGAAGTGTTTTTCTGTAGTTTCTTGCATAATATCTAATTAAAACTAAATTGTTTCTATTGTCGAGTTTATATTGAAAGTAACAAATACTATGCTGTCATTTACTGTCTGCCTAGCTGTAGATATGTGTAGTTGAAAAATTTAGCAGTTATAATCAGGGCTTCAAAAAATGTTTGTTTCGGTTGGATATAGCTTGTCATTTTGTTACTCCAATCAACTTATCAATATTTTCTAATCTACCGTCTACTATATAATTATCTCTATTACATGTGTATTTCTACTCGATTTCCCGTTTTGCAGTCTACTAGTACTTTTCTGTTTCAGTTTCGTGCGAAACTACTTGTATAAGAGATTTAATTCAGTTGAATATTCAGCAGCCAATTATAATTTTCGTAATGGATAGCAATGTCGATTCTGTAGTTTTTCCTCACAGCTCGTATCGTAAATGCTGCTTATTTGTGTAAATTTATAGTGTAAAAATTAAAAACATTAAATATAATTCTAAGTTTTGATAGAATTAAATATTTTGTAATATTTTTAATACAAATAAGGATATACATAAAATTATTCATTCGATACTGAACCGAAAACCATTAATTTTGGCCGATCCCATATATAGTTTAGTTGAACATTAATGAAAGTTACTGATCGAAGACCATGTTATAACTTTATGGTATTCTATTCAATAATTCTAAATTTGTTTATACTTGATTTGGTTGACACAGACATTACTTGGGGCAAATGCTGACACGGCTTGACTTCACATGTGGATGCCCGCTGCCAAATGGGCGATAAAGAACCAAGTATGGTAACCTGTACGATTTACTTCTCTCTTCTCGGTGTCTTTTTTATTTGTTCATTCACAACGGGCTCTTTCTATGCAACCCTTTAATAGCGTATGACATGCGCCAAACGAAAAATTTTTTTAAAAAATGTTTAATACTTTCAATTTCAAATTAATCTTTAAATGCAAAAGGTACTAGCCTTTTAATGTTCTTTGAAAATTTGAGCTATACCTGTGAGATGGTTTATTAGTTTTGTATCATAAGATGTAATTTTTAATTTTTGTTTCTAAAAGTCGGGAATTTAACGAATCTTAAAGGAACGATTTTTTAACATTTAAGCAATTACTTCCCTTAATTACTTTTAATATTTAAACATTATATGAATGATTGTGAGAATTAAAGTATAACTTACCTTAATTTCCTGCTTTTGTTGGCATTAATTGCATTAGATTTATTTTACCATAGCTCACTGTAGGTATAGCTACTTTATTTCCTTCGAAAATCTGCTCCCGTTCATAACAGACTTACAGTTACTTCATCTGGAAATGTTGGCACCATTTAAAAATAGCCAAGAATTAGAAGAGGCCCCCGATTCTTCAGTAGTACCGCTCCAACGTGCTGTGAATAAATGCAATTCAAGTTTTCAGGAATTATGTGTGCTTCCATGTACAGACATGACCAGAAAACCTGAGATGAAGCAGCAAGCAGTATGTGTTTCTAGCATATATAGATAGTGAATTAGTGTGCAAATAGAAGGTAAGTCGCTTATTTTTATAATTTTGAAGCTGTTTTTGAATGTACAGTAATAAACTCGTATTAATATAAAGATCTTTACTTGAACATATAAATTAAGGTTTATGTAAAATTCTCTTTTCTATCATTCGTTAAAAATAATTAACTGCTGAAAAAGAATTTTAATTGATACTAGTTTACCATTGTTAGAATTTGCCAATTAAATTTCTCGATCATTTTACAAATGGGTAGGGAATATGTATATTCTTCTCCTTACCGAATATTGATGTTTACAAGTGCT
>CM063506.1:166904363-166926363 GCA_032207245.1 Pardosa pseudoannulata | reverse complement strand
ATGAAAATAGGAGAAGGTCGATTTTTTGTCAAACTTCCAAGGGGGGAGCGGAGGCAAAATATAGATTTTAAGATTTTCTGAGTTTTGGAAGAAATGTCATCGGAAACGGATTTTAAATTTGAAAATTGGACTAAAATACTTTATTTTACTAAATTGTCGATACAAAGCTCTCCAAAAAACTTGATTTTATGAAAACTCTAGGTGAGAAAAGTCGATTCTTTTTTGCCAAAACATCCATCTGGGGAACGTATGGCCAATATTTAGATTTTTAAGGATTTTCTGAAGTTCTTGGGGAAAGAATTGTCTTAGGAAACGGGTTTCAAACTTGAAAATTGGACTAAAATCCTTTATTTTAATAAATTGTTCGATACTTGAAAATTGGACTAAAATATTTTATTTTAATAAATTGTCGATACAAAACTCTCCGAAAAACCAGATTTTATGAAAATAGGAGAAAGTCGATTTTTTGTCAAACTTCCAAGGGGGGAGCGATTTTTTGAAACTTCCAAGGGGGGGACCGGAGGGCACTATTTAGATTTTAAGATTTTCTGAGTTTTGGGAGAATTGTCATCGGGAAAACGGGTTTTTATAACTTTAAAATTGGACTAAAAACTTTAATTTATATAACTGTCGATACAAAACTCTCCGAAAAACTGGATTTTATGAAAATAGGAGAAAGTCGATTTTTTGTCAAACATCCAAGGGGGGACCGGAGGCAAAATATAGATTTTAAGATTTTCTGAGTTTTGGAAGAATTGTCAACGGAAACGGGTTTTAAACTTTAAAATTGGACTAAAATATTTTATTTTAATAAATTGTCGATACAAAACTCTCCGAAAAACTGGATTTTATGAAAATAGGAGAAAGTCGATTTTTTGCCAAACTTCCAAGGGGGGAGCGGAGGCAAAATTTAGATTTTAAGATTTTCTGAGTTTTGGAAGAATTGTCATCGGAAACGGGTTTTAAACTTGAAAATTGGACTAAAATATTTTATTTTAATAAATTGTCGATACAAAACTCTCCGAAAAACTGGATTTTATGAAAATAGGAGAAAGTCGATTTTTTGCCAAACTTTTTAAACTTTAAAATTGGACTAAAAACTTTAGATTTTAAATAAATTCTCGATACAAAACTCTCCAAAAAACTCTGACTTTATGGGGTAATTGTGGGCATCGGAAACCGGGTCGATTTTTTGCCAAACTTATAAAATTGGGGAACTAGGCAAAGACTGTAGATTTTAAGATTAGGGGCGAGTTTTTAAACTTAGATCGCAGCCGGAAAAAAACTGGTTTTTAAACTGAAAATAGGACTAAAGTCGACTTTTTTGCCTAATTCGGCCCCCCCCAAGAGGCGGGTCGATACAAAATTCTCCAAAAAATTTTAAGATTTTCTGAGTTTTAAAAGATTGGTCATTGTCATCGGAGGACCGTGGCAGGAAAGTCGTTTTTTTTGCCAAATTCCAAGGGAGGACCGGTGGCATTATTCTTGGTTGAGGGAGTTTTAAAAGAATTGGTCATGCGGTAAACGGGTTTTAAACTTGAAAGTTGTGACCTAAAAATATTTTATTTTAATAAATTGTCGATACAAAACTCTCCGAAAAACTTGATTTTATGAAAATAGGAGAAAGTCGATTTTTTGCCAAACTTCCAAGGGGGGAGCGGAGGCAAAATTTAGATTTTAAGATTTTCTGAGTTTTGGAAGAAATGTCATCGGAAACGGATTTTAAATTTGAAAATTGGACTAAAATATTTTATTTTAATAAATTGTCGATATAAAACTCTCCGAAAAACTTGATTTTATGAAAATAGGAGAAAGTCGATTTTTTGTCAAACTTCCAAGGGGGGAGCGGAGGCAAAATATAGATTTTAAGATTTTCTGAGTTTTGGAAGAAATGTCATCGGAAACGGATTTTAAATTTGAAAATTGGACTAAAATATTTTATTTTAATAAATTGTCGATACAAAACTCTCCAAAAAACTGGATTTTATGAAAATAGGAGAAAGTCGATTTTTTGTCAAACTTCCGAAGCAATATTTTAGATTTTCTGAGTTTTTGGAGAATTGTCATCGAAAACGGGTTTAAACTTGAAAATTGGACTAAATACTTTATTTTAATAAATTGTCGATACAAAACTCTCCAAAAAACTTGATTTTATGAAAATAGGAGAAAGTCGATTTTTTGCTAAACTTCCAAGGGGGGAGCGGAGGCAAAATTTAGATTTTAAGATTTTCTGAGTTTTTGGAGATTTGTCATCGGAAACGGGTTTTAAACTTTAAAATTGGACTAAAATATTTTATTTTAATAAATTGTCGTTACAAAACTCTCCGAAAAACTTGATTTTATGAAAATAGGAGAAAGTCGATTTTTTGCCAAACATCCAAGGGGGGAGCGGAGGCAAAATTTAGATTTTAAGATTTTCTGAGTTTTGGAAGAATTGTCATCGGAAACGGGTTTTAAACTTTAAAATTGGACTAAAATACTTTATTTTAATAAATTGTCGATACAAAACTCTCCAAAAAACTGGATTTTATGAAAATAGGAGAAAGTCGATTTTTTGCCAAACTTCCAAGGGGGGAGCGGAGGCAAAATTTAGATTTTAAGATTTTCTGAGTTTTGGAAGAATTGTCATCGGAAACGGGTTTTAAACTTTAAAATTGGACTAAAATACTTTATTTTAATAAATTGTCGATACAAAACTCTCCAAAAAACTGGATTTTATGAAAATAGGAGAAAGTCGATTTTTTGCCAAACTTCCAAGGGCGGACCGGAGGCAATATTTAGATTTTAAGATTTTCTGAGTTTTGGAAGAATTGGCATCGGAAACGGGTTTTAAACTTGAAAATTGGACTAAAATACTTTATTTTAATAAATTGTCGGTACAAAACTCTCCAAAAAACTTGATTTTATGAAAATAGGAGAAAGTCGATTTTTTGCCAAACTTCCAAGGGGGGAGCGGAGGCAAAATTTAGATTTTAAGATTTTCTGAGTTTTAAAAGAATTGTCATCGGAAACGGGTTTTAAACTTTAAAATTGGACTAAAATACTTTATTTTAATAAATTGTCGATACAAAACTCTCCAAAAAACTGGATTTTATGAAAATAGGAGAAAGTCGATTTTTTGCCAAACTTCCAAGGGGGGAGCGGAGGCAATATTTAGATTTTAAGATTTTCTGAGTTTTAAAAGAATTGTCATCGGAAACGGGTTTTAAACTTGAAAATTGGACTAAAATACTTTATTTTAATAAATTGTCGATACAAAACTCTCCAAAAAAACTTGATTTTATGAAAATAGGAGAAAGTCGATTTTTTGCTAAACTTCCAAGGGGGAGCGGAGGCAAAATTTAGATTTTAAGATTTTCTGAGTTTTAAAAGAATTGTCATCGGAAACGGGTTTTAAACTTGAAAATTGGACTAAAATACTTTATTTTAATAAATTGTCGATACAAAACTCTCCGAAAAACTGGATTTTATGAAAATAGGAGAAAGTCGATTTTTTGCCAAACTTCCAAGGGGGGAGCGGAGGCAAAATTTAGATTTTAAGATTTTCTGAGTTTTGGGAGAATTGTCATCGGAAACGGGTTTTAAACTTTAAAATTGGACTAAAATACTTTATTTTAATAAATTGTCGATACAAAACTCTCCAAAAAACTTGATTTTATGAAAATAGGAGAAAGTCGATTTTTTGCCAAACTTCCAAGGGGGGAGCGGAGGCAATATTTAGATTTTAAGATTTTCTGAGTTTTAAATAATTGTCATCGGAAACGGGTTTTAAACTTTAAAATTGGACTAAAATACTTTATTTTAATAAATTGTCGATACAAAACTCTCCAAAAAACTTGATTTTATGAAAATAGGAGAAAGTCGATTTTTTGCCAAACTTCCAAGGGGGGAGCGGAGGCAAATTTTAGATTTTAAGATTTTCTGAGTTTTGGGGAAATTGTCATCGGAAACGGGTTTTAAACTTTAAAATTGGACTAAAATACTTTATTTTAATAAATTGTCGATACAAAACTCTCCAAAAAACTTGATTTTATGAAAATAGGAGAAAGTCGATTTTTTGCCAAACTTCCAAGGGGGGAGCGGAGGCAAAATTTAGATTTTAAGATTTTCTGAGTTTTAAAAGAATTGTCATCGGAAACGGGTTTTAAACTTTAAAATTGGACTAAAATACTTTATTTTAATAAATTGTCGATACAAAACTCTCCAAAAAACTTGATTTTATGAAAATAGGAGAAAGTCGATTTTTTGCCAAACTTCCAAGGGGGGAGCGGAGGCAAAATTTAGATTTTAAGATTTTCTGAGTTTTGGAAGAAATGTCATCGGAAACGGGTTTTAAACTTTCAAATTGGACTAAAATACTTTATTTTAATAAATTGTCGATACAAAACTCTCCAAAAAACTTGATTTTATGAAAATAGGAGAAAGTCGATTTTTTGCCAAACTTCCAAGGGGGGAGCGGAGGCAATATTTAGATTTTAAGATTTTCTGAGTTTTTGGAGAATTGTCATCGGAAACGGGTTTTAAACTTTAAAATTGGACTAAAATACTTTATTTTAATAAATTGTCGATACAAAACTCTCCAAAAAACTTGATTTTATGAAAATAGGAGAAAGTCGATTTTTTGCCAAACTTCCAAGGGGGGAGCGGAGGCAATATTTAGATTTTAAGATTTTCTGAGTTTTAAAAGAATTGTCAACGGAAACGGGTTTTAAACTTTAAAATTGGACTAAAATACTTTATTTTAATAAATTGTCGATACAAAACTCTCCGAAAAACTGGATTTTATGAAAATAGGAGAAAGTCGATTTTTTGCCAAACATCCAAGGGGGGAGCGGAGGCAATTATTTAGATTTTAAGATTTTCTGAGTTTTGGGAGAATTGTCATCGGAAACGGGTTTTAAACTTTAAAATTGGACTAAAATACTTTATTTTAATAAATTGTCGATACAAAACTCTCCAAAAAACTTGATTTTATGAAAATAGGAGAAAGTCGATTTTTTGCCAAACTTCCAAGGGGGGACCGGAGGCAAAATTTAGATTTTAAGATTTTCTGAGTTTTAAAAGAATTGTCATCGGAAACGGGTTTTAAACTTTAAAATTGGACTAAAATACTTTATTTTAATAAATTGTCGATACAAAACTCTCCAAAAAACTTGATTTTATGAAAATAGGAGAAAGTCGATTTTTTGCCAAACTTCCAAGGGGGGAGCGGAGGCAAATTTTAGATTTTAAGATTTTCTGAGTTTTGGAAGAATTGTCATCGGAAACGGGGTTTAAACTTTAAAATTGGACTAAAATACTTTATTTTAATAAATTGTCGATACAAAACTCTCCAAAAAACTTGATTTTATGAAAATAGGAGAAAGTCGATTTTTTGCCAAACTTCCAAGGGGGGAGCGGAGGCAAATTTTAGATTTTAAGATTTTCTGAGTTTTGGAAGAATTGTCATCGGAAACGGGGTTTAAACTTTAAAATTGGACTAAAATATTTTATTTTAATAAATTGTCGATACAAAACTCTCCGAAAAACCAGATTTTATGAAAATAGGAGAAAGTCGATTTTTTGTCAAACTTCCAAGGGGGGAGCGGAGGCAAAATATAGATTTTAAGATTTTCTGAGTTTTGGAGGAATTGCCATCGGAAACGGGTTTTGAACTGTAAAATCGGACTAAATATATTATTTTAATAAATTGTCGATACAAAACTCTCCAAAAAACTTGATTTTATGAAAATAGGAGAAAGTCGATTTTTTGCCAAACTTCCAAGGGGGGACCGGAGGCAAAATTTAGATTTTAAGATTTTCTGAGTTTTGGAAGAATTGTCATCGGAAACGGGTTTTAAACTTTAAAATTGGACTAAAATACTTTATTTTAATAAATTGTCGATACAAAACTCTCCAAAAAAACTTGATTTTATGAAAATAGGAGAAAGTCGATTTTTTGCCAAACTTCCAAGGGGGGAGCGGAGGCAAAATTTAGATTTTAAGATTTTCTGAGTTTTAAAAGAATTGTCATCGGAAACGGGTTTTAAACTTTAAAATTGGACTAAAATACTTTATTTTAATAAATTGTCGATACAAAACTCTCCAAAAAACTTGATTTTATGAAAATAGGAGAAAGTCGATTTTTTGCCAAACTTCCAAGGGAGGACCGGTGGCAAAATATAGATTTTAAGATTTTCTGAGTTTTGGAAGAAATGTCATCGGAAACGGGTTTTAAACTTGAAAATTGGACTAAAATATTTTATTTTAATAAATTGTCGATACAAAACTCTCCAAAAAAACTTGATTTTATGAAAATAGGAGAAAGTCGATTTTTTGCCAAACTTCCAAGGGGGGAGCGGAGGCAATATTTAGATTTTAAGATTTTCTGACTTTTGGGAGAATTGTCATGGGAAACGGGTTTTAAACTTTAAAATTGGACTAAAATACTTTATTTTAATAAATTGTCGATACAAAACTCTCCGAAAAACTGGATTTTATGAAAATAGGAGAAAGTCGATTTTTTGCCAAACTTCCAAGGGGGGAGCGGAGGCAATATTTAGATTTTAAGATTTTCTGAGTTTTGGAACAATTGTCATCGGAAACGGGTTTTAAACTTTAAAATTGGACTAAAATACTTTATTTTAATAAATTGTCGATACAAAACTCTCCAAAAAACTTGATTTTATGAAAATAGGAGAAAGTCGATTTTTTGCCAAACTTCCAAGGGGGGAGCGGAGGCAAAATTTAGATTTTAAGATTTTCTGAGTTTTAAAAGAATTGTCATCGGAAACGGGTTTTAAACTTTAAAATTGGACTAAAATACTTTATTTTAATAAATTGTCGATACAAAACTCTCCGAAAAACTGGATTTTATGAAAATAGGAGAAAGTCGATTTTTTGCCAAACTTCCAAGGGGGGAGCGGAGGCAATATTTAGATTTTAAGATTTTCTGAGTTTTGGGAGAATTGTCATCGGAAACGGGTTTTAAACTTTAAAATTGGACTAAAATACTTTATTTTAATAAATTGTCGATACAAAACTCTCCAAAAAACTGGATTTTATGAAAATAGGAGAAAGTCGATTTTTTGCCAAACTTCCAAGGGCGGACCGGAGGCAATATTTAGATTTTAAGATTTTCTGAGTTTTTGGAGAATTGTCATCGGAAACGGGTTTTAAACTTTAAAATTGGACTAAAATACTTTATTTTAATAAATTGTCGATACAAAACTCTCCAAAAAACTTGATTTTATGAAAATAGGAGAAAGTCGATTTTTTGCCAAACTTCCAAGGGGGGGAGCGGAGGCAAAATTTAGATTTTAAGATTTTCTGAGTTTTGGAAGAATTGTCATCGGAAACGGGTTTTAAACTTTAAAATTGGACTAAAATACTTTATTTTAATAAATTGTCGATACAAAACTCTCCAAAAAACTGGATTTTATGAAAATAGGAGAAAGTCGATTTTTTGCCAAACTTCCAAGGGGGGGAGCGGAGGCAATATTTAGATTTTAAGATTTTCTGAGTTTTGGAAGAATTGTCATCGGAAACGGGTTTTAAACTTTAAAATTGGACTAAAATACTTTATTTTAATAAACTGTCGATACAAAACTCTCCAAAAAACTTGATTTTATGAAAATAGGAGAAAGTCGATTTTTTGCCAAACTTCCAAGGGGGGACCGGAGGCAATATTTAGATTTTAAGATTTTCTGAGTTTTGGAAGAATTGTCAACGGAAACGGGTTTTAAACTTTAAAATTGGACTAAAATACTTTATTTTAATAAATTGTCGATACAAAACTCTCCAAAAAACTTGATTTTATGAAAATAGGAGAAAGTCGATTTTTTGCCAAACTTCCAAGGGGGGAGCGGAGGCAAAATTTAGATTTTAAGATTTTCTGAGTTTTGGAAGAATTGTCATCGGAAACGGGTTTTAAACTTTAAAATTGGACTAAATACTTTATTTTAATAAATTGTCGATACAAAACTCTCCAAAAAACTTGATTTTATGAAAATAGGAGAAAGTCGATTTTTTGCCAAACTTCCAAGGGGGAGCGGAGGCAAAATTTAGATTTTAAGATTTTCTGAGTTTTAAAAGAATTGTCATCGGAAACGGGTTTTAAACTTGAAAATTGGACTAAAATACTTTATTTTAATAAATTGTCGATACAAAACTCTCCAAAAAACTGGATTTTATGAAAATAGGAGAAAGTCGATTTTTTGCCAAACTTCCAAGGGGGGAGCGGAGGCAATATTTAGATTTTAAGATTTTCTGAGTTTTGGGAGAATTGTCATCGGAAACGGGTTTTAAACTTTAAAATTGGACTAAAATACTTTATTTTAATAAATTGTCGATACAAAACTCTCCAAAAAACTTGATTTTATGAAAATAGGAGAAAGTCGATTTTTTGCCAAACTTCCAAGGGGGGACCGGTGGCAAAATTTAGATTTTAAGATTTTCTGAGTTTTAAAAGAATTGTCATCGGAAACGGGTTTTAAACTTGAAAATTGGACTAAAATACTTTATTTTAATAAATTGTCGATACAAAACTCTCCAAAAAAACTTGATTTTATGAAAATAGGAGAAAGTCGATTTTTTGCCAAACTTCCAAGGGGGGAGCGGAGGCAAAATTTAGATTTTAAGATTTTCTGAGTTTTGGAAGAATTGTCATCGGAAACGGGTTTTAAACTTTAAAATTGGACTAAAATACTTTATTTTAATAAATTGTCGATACAAAACTCTCCAAAAAACTTGATTTTATGAAAATAGGAGAAAGTCGATTTTTTGCCAAACTTCCAAGGGGGGAGCGGAGGCAATATTTAGATTTTAAGATTTTCTGAGTTTTGGAAGAATTGTCATGGGAAACGGGTTTTAAACTTTAAAATTGGACTAAAATACTTTATTTTAATAAATTGTCGATACAAAACTCTCCAAAAAACTTGATTTTATGAAAATAGGAGAAAGTCGATTTTTTGCCAAACTTCCAAGGGGGGAGCGGAGGCAATATTTAGATTTTAAGATTTTCTGAGTTTTTGGAGAATTGTCATCGGAAACGGGTTTTAAACTTTCAAATTGGACTAAAATACTTTATTTTAATAAATTGTCGATACAAAACTCTCCAAAAACTTGATTTTATGAAAATAGGAGAAAGTCGATTTTTTGCCAAACTTCCAAGGGGGAGCGGAGGCAAAATTTAGATTTTAAGATTTTCTGAGTTTTAAAAGAATTGTCATCGGAAACGGGTTTTAAACTTTAAAATTGGACTAAAATACTTTATTTTACTAAATTGTCGATACAAAACTCTCCAAAAAACTTGATTTTATGAAAATAGGAGAAAGTCGATTTTTTGCCAAACTTCCAAGGGGGGAGCGGAGGCAAAATTTAGATTTTAAGATTTTCTGAGTTTTAAAAGAATTGTCATCGGAAACGGGTTTTAAACTTTAAAATTGGACTAAAATACTTTATTTTAATAAATTGTCGATACAAAACTCTCCGAAAAACTTGATTTTATGAAAATAGGAGAAAGTCGATTTTTTGTCAAACTTCCAAGGGGGAGCGGAGGCAATATTTAGATTTTAAGATTTTCTGAGTTTTGGGAGAATTGTCATCGGAAACGGGTTTTAAACTTTAAAATTGGACTAAAATACTTTATTTTAATAAATTGTCGATACAAAACTCTCCAAAAAACTTGATTTTATGAAAATAGGAGAAAGTCGATTTTTTGCCAAACTTCCAAGGGGGGAGCGGAGGCAAAATTTAGATTTTAAGATTTTCTGAGTTTTAAAAGAATTGTCATCGGAAACGGGTTTTAAACTTGAAAATTGGACTAAAATACTTTATTTTAATAAATTGTCGATACAAAACTCTCCGAAAAACCAGATTTTATGAAAATAGGAGAAAGTCGATTTTTTTTTAAACTTCCAAGGGGGAGCGGAGGCAAAATTTAGATTTTAAGATTTTCTGAGTTTTTGGAGAATTGTCATCGGAAACGGGTTTTAAACTTTAAAATTGGACTAAAATACTTTATTTTAATAAATTGTCGATACAAAACTCTCCGAAAAACCAGATTTTATGAAAATAGGAGAAAGTCGATTTTTTGCCAAACTTCCAAGGGGGGACCGGAGGCAAAATTTAGATTTTAAGATTTTCTGAGTTTTAAAAGAATTGTCATCGGAAACGGGTTTTAAACTTTAAAATTGGACTAAAATACTTTATTTTAATAAATTGTCGATACAAAACTCTCCAAAAAACTTGATTTTATGAAAATAGGAGAAAGTCGATTTTTTGCCAAACATCCAAGGGGGGAGCGGAGGCAATATTTAGATTTTAAGATTTTCTGAGTTTTTGGAGAATTGTCATCGGAAACGGGTTTTAAACTTTAAAATTGGACTAAAATACTTTATTTTAATAAATTGTCGATACAAAACTCTCCAAAAAACTTGATTTTATGAAAATAGGAGAAAGTCGATTTTTTGCCAAACTTCCAAGGGGGGAGCGGAGGCAATATTTAGATTTTAAGATTTTCTGAGTTTTGGGAGAATTGTCATGGGAAACGGGTTTTAAACTTTAAAATTGGACTAAAATACTTTATTTTAATAAATTGTCGATATAAAACTCTCCAAAAAACTTGATTTTATGAAAATAGGAGAAAGTCGATTTTTTGCCAAACTTCCAAGGGGGGAGCGGAGGCAAAATTTAGATTTTAAGATTTTCTGAGTTTTGGAAGAATTGTCATCGGAAACGGGTTTTAAACTTTAAAATTGGACTAAAATACTTTATTTTAATAAATTGTCGATACAAAACTCTCCAAAAAACTTGATTTTATGAAAATAGGAGAAAGTCGATTTTTTGCCAAACTTCCAAGGGGGGAGCGGAGGCAAAATTTAGATTTTAAGATTTTCTGAGTTTTAAAAGAATTGTCATCGGAAACGGGTTTTAAACTTGAAAATTGGACTAAAATACTTTATTTTAATAAATTGTCGATACAAAACTCTCCAAAAAACTGGATTTTATGAAAATAGGAGAAAGTCGATTTTTTGCCAAACTTCCAAGGGGGGAGCGGAGGCAATATTTAGATTTTAAGATTTTCTGAGTTTTGGGAGAATTGTCATCGGAAACGGGTTTTAAACTTTAAAATTGGACTAAAATACTTTATTTTAATAAATTGTCGATATAAAACTCTCCAAAAAAACTTGATTTTATGAAAATAGGAGAAAGTCGATTTTTTGCCAAACTTCCAAGGGGGGAGCGGAGGCAAAATTTAGATTTTAAGATTTTCTGAGTTTTGGGAGAATTGTCATCGGAAACGGGTTTTAAACTTTAAAATTGGACTAAAATACTTTATTTTAATAAATTGTCGATACAAAACTCTCCAAAAAACTTGATTTTATGAAAATAGGAGAAAGTCGATTTTTTGCCAAACTTCCAAAGAGGGAGCGGAGGCAAAATTTAGATTTTAAGATTTTCTGAGTTTTAAAAGAATTGTCATCGGAAACGGGTTTTAAACTTGAAAATTGGACTAAAATACTTTATTTTAATAAATTGTCGATACAAAACTCTCCAAAAAACTGGATTTTATGAAAATAGGAGAAAGTCGATTTTTTGCCAAACATCCAAGGGGGGAGCGGAGGCAATATTTAGATTTTAAGATTTTCTGAGTTTTGGGAGAATTGTCATCGGAAACGGGTTTTAAACTTGAAAATTGGACTAAAATACTTTATTTTAATAAATTGTCGATACAAAACTCTCCAAAAAACTTGATTTTATGAAAATAGGAGAAAGTCGATTTTTTGCCAAACTTCCAAGGGGGGACCGGAGGCAATATTTAGATTTTAAGATTTTCTGAGTTTTGGAAGAATTGTCATCGGAAACGGGTTTTAAACTTTAAAATTGGACTAAAATACTTTATTTTAATAAATTGTCGATACAAAACTCTCCGAAAAACTGGATTTTATGAAAATAGGAGAAAGTCGATTTTTTGCCAAACTTCCAAGGGGGGAGCGGAGGCAATATTTAGATTTTAAGATTTTCTGAGTTTTGGGAGAATTGTCATCGGAAACGGGTTTTAAACTTTAAAATTGGACTAAAATACTTTATTTTAATAAATTGTCGATACAAAACTCTCCAAAAAACTTGAATTTATGAAAATAGGAGAAAGTCGATTTTTTGTCAAACTTCCAAGGGGGGAGCGGAGGCAAAATTTAGATTTTAAGATTTTCTGAGTTTTAAAAGAATTGTCATCGGAAACGGGTTTTAAACTTGAAAATTGGACTAAAATACTTTATTTTAATAAATTGTCGATACAAAACTCTCCGAAAAACTTGATTTTATGAAAATAGGAGAAAGTCGATTTTTTGCCAAACTTCCAAGGGGGGAGCGGAGGCAATATTTAGATTTTAAGATTTTCTGAGTTTTGGGAGAATTGTCATCGGAAACGGGTTTTAAACTTTAAAATTGGACTAAAATACTTTATTTTAATAAATTGTCGATACAAAACTCTCCGAAAAACTGGATTTTATGAAAATAGGAGAAAGTCGATTTTTTGCCAAACTTCCAAGGGGGGAGCGGAGGCAATATTTAGATTTTAAGATTTTCTGAGTTTTGGAGGAATTGTCATCGGAAACGGGTTTTAAACTTTAAAATTGGACTAAAATACTTTATTTTAATAAATTGTCGATACAAAACTCTCCAAAAAACTTGATTTTATGAAAATAGGAGAAAGTCGATTTTTTGCCAAACTTCCAAGGGGGGAGCGGAGGCAATATTTAGATTTTAAGATTTTCTGAGTTTTGGAAGAATTGTCATCGGAAACGGGTTTTAAACTTGAAAATTGGACTAAAATACTTTATTTTAATAAATTGTCGATACAAAACTCTCCAAAAAACTTGATTTTATGAAAATAGGAGAAAGTCGATTTTTTGCCAAACTTCCAAGGGGGAGCGGAGGCAAAATTTAGATTTTAAGATTTTCTGAGTTTTTTAAGAATTGTCATCGGAAACGGGTTTTAAACTTTAAAATTGGACTAAAATATTTTATTTTAATAAATTGTCGATACAAAACTCTCCAAAAAAACTTGATTTTATGAAAATAGGAGAAAGTCGATTTTTGCCAAACTTCCAAGGGGGGAGCGGAGGCAAAATTTAGATTTTAAGATTTTCTGAGTTTTAAAAGAATTGTCATCGGAAACGGGTTTTAAACTTTAAAATTGGACTAAAATACTTTATTTTAATAAATTGTCGATACAAAACTCTCCGAAAAACTGGATTTTATGAAAATAGGAGAAAGTCGATTTTTTGCCAAACTTCCAAGGGGGGAGCGGAGGCAATATTTAGATTTTAAGATTTTCTGAGTTTTGGGAGAATTGTCATCGGAAACGGGTTTTAAACTTTAAAATTGGACTAAAATACTTTATTTTAATAAATTGTCGATACAAAACTCTCCAAAAAACTTGATTTTATGAAAATAGGAGAAAGTCGATTTTTTGCCAAACTTCCAAGGGGGGAGCGGAGGCAAAATTTAGATTTTAAGATTTTCTGAGTTTTGGAAGAATTGTCATCGGAAACGGGTTTTAAACTTTAAAATTGGACTAAAATACTTTATTTTAATAAATTGTCGATACAAAACTCTCCAAAAAACTTGATTTTATGAAAATAGGAGAAAGTCGATTTTTTGCCAAACTTCCAAGGGGGGAGCGGAGGCAAATTTTAGATTTTAAGATTTTCTGAGTTTTAAAAGAATTGTCATCGGAAACGGGTTTTAAACTTTAAAATTGGACTAAAATACTTTATTTTAATAAATTGTCGATACAAAACTCTCCAAAAAACTTGATTTTATGAAAATAGGAGAAAGTCGATTTTTTGCCAAACTTCCAAGGGGGGAGCGGAGGCAAAATTTAGATTTTAAGATTTTCTGAGTTTTAAAAGAATTGTCATCGGAAACGGGTTTTAAACTTTAAAATTGGACTAAAATACTTTATTTTAATAAATTGTCGATACAAAACTCTCCAAAAAACTTGATTTTATGAAAATAGGAGAAAGTCGATTTTTTGCCAAACTTCCAAGGGGGGAGCGGAGGCAATATTTAGATTTTAAGATTTTCTGAGTTTTTGGAGAATTGTCATCGGAAACGGGTTTTAAACTTTAAAATTGGACTAAAATACTTTATTTTAATAAATTGTCGATACAAAACTCTCCAAAAACTTGATTTTATGAAAATAGGAGAAAGTCGATTTTTTGCCAAACTTCCAAGGGGGGAGCGGAGGCAATATTTAGATTTTAAGATTTTCTGAGTTTTGGAAGAATTGGCATCGGAAACGGGTTTTAAACTTTAAAATTGGACTAAAATACTTTATTTTAATAAATTGTCGATACAAAACTCTCCGAAAAACTGGATTTTATGAAAATAGGAGAAAGTCGATTTTTTGCCAAACTTCCAAGGGGGGACCGGAGGCAATATTTAGATTTTAAGATTTTCTGAGTTTTGGGAGAATTGTCATCGGAAACGGGTTTTAAACTTTAAAATTGGACTAAAATACTTTATTTTAATAAATTGTCGATACAAAACTCTCCAAAAAACTGGATTTTATGAAAATAGGAGAAAGTCGATTTTTTGCCAAACTTCCAAGGGGGGAGCGGAGGCAAAATTTAGATTTTAAGATTTTCTGAGTTTTGGGAGAATTGTCATCGGAAACGGGTTTTAAACTTTAAAATTGGACTAAAATACTTTATTTTAATAAATTGTCGATACAAAACTCTCCGAAAAACTGGATTTTATGAAAATAGGAGAAAGTCGATTTTTTGCCAAACTTCCAAGGGGGGAGCGGAGGCAATATTTAGATTTTAAGATTTTCTGAGTTTTGGGAGAATTGTCATGGGAAACGGGTTTTAAACTTTAAAATTGGACTAAAATACTTTATTTTAATAAATTGTCGATATAAAACTCTCCAAAAAACTTGATTTTATGAAAATAGGAGAAAGTCGATTTTTTGCCAAACTTCCAAGGGGGAAGCGGAGGCAATATTTAGATTTTAAGATTTTCTGAGTTTTGGGAGAATTGTCATCGGAAACGGGTTTTAAACTTTAAAATTGGACTAAAATACTTTATTTTAATAAATTGTCGATACAAAACTCTCCAAAAAACTTGATTTTATGAAAATAGGAGAAAGTCGATTTTTTGCCAAACTTCCAAGGGGGGAGCGGAGGCAAAATTTAGATTTTAAGATTTTCTGAGTTTTGGAAGAATTGTCATCGGAAACGGGTTTTAAACTTTAAAATTGGACTAAAATACTTTATTTTAATAAATTGTCGATACAAAACTCTCCAAAAAACTTGATTTTATGAAAATAGGAGAAAGTCGATTTTTTGCCAAACTTCCAAGGGGGGAGCGGAGGCAATATTTAGATTTTAAGATTTTCTGAGTTTTAAAAGAATTGTCATCGGAAACGGGTTTTAAACTTGAAAATTGGACTAAAATACTTTATTTTAATAAATTGTCGATACAAAACTCTCCAAAAAACTTGATTTTATGAAAATAGGAGAAAGTCGATTTTTTGCCAAACTTCCAAGGGGGGAGCGGAGGCAATATTTAGATTTTAAGATTTTCTGAGTTTTGGGAGAATTGTCATCGGAAACGGGTTTTAAACTTGAAAATTGGACTAAAATACTTTATTTTAATAAATTGTCGATACAAAACTCTCCGAAAAACTGGATTTTATGAAAATAGGAGAAAGTCGATTTTTTGCCAAACTTCCAAGGGGGACCGGAGGCAATATTTAGATTTTAAGATTTTCTGAGTTTTGGGAGAATTGTCATGGGAAACGGGTTTTAAACTTTAAAATTGGACTAAAATACTTTATTTTAAAAAAATGGCGATACAAAACTCTCCGAAAAACTGGATTTTATGAAAATAGGAGAAAGTCGATTTTTTGCCAAACATCCAAGGGGGGACCGGAGGCAATATTTAGATTTTAAGATTTTCTGAGTTTTGGGAGAATTGTCATCGGAAACGGGTTTTAAACTTTAAAATTGGACTAAAATACTTTATTTTAATAAATTGTCGATACAAAACTCTCCAAAAAACTTCATTTTATGAAAATAGGAGAAAGTCGATTTTTTGCCAAACTTCCAACTGGGGACCGGAGGCAAAATTTAGATTTTAAGATTTTCTGAGTTTTAAAAGAATTGTCATCGGAAACGGGTTTTAAACTTGAAAATTGGACTAAAATACTTTATTTTAATAAATTGTCGATACAAAACTCTCCGAAAAACTGGATTTTATGAAAATAGGAGAAAGTCGATTTTTTGCCAAACTTCCAAGGGGGGAGCGGAGGCAATATTTAGATTTTAAGATTTTCTGAGTTTTGGGAGAATTGTCATGGGAAACGGGTTTTAAACTTTAAAATTGGACTAAAATACTTTATTTTAATAAATTGTCGATATAAAACTCTCCAAAAAACTTGATTTTATGAAAATAGGAGAAAGTCGATTTTTTGCCAAACTTCCAAGGGGGGAGCGGAGGCAAAATTTAGATTTTAAGATTTTCTGAGTTTTGGAAGAATTGTCAACGGAAACGGGTTTTAAACTTTAAAATTGGACTAAAATACTTTATTTTAATAAATTGTCGATACAAAACTCTCCAAAAAACTGGATTTTATGAAAATAGGAGAAAGTCGATTTTTTGCCAAACTTCCAAGGGGGGACCGGAGGCAAAATTTAGATTTTAAGATTTTCTGAGTTTTAAAAGAATTGTCATCGGAAACGGGTTTTAAACTTTAAAATTGGACTAAAATACTTTATTTTAATAAATTGTCGATACAAAACTCTCCAAAAAACTTGATTTTATGAAAATAGGAGAAAGTCGATTTTTTGCCAAACTTCCAAGGGGGAGCGGAGGCAAAATTTAGATTTTAAGATTTTCTGAGTTTTAAAAGAATTGTCATCGGAAACGGGTTTTAAACTTGAAAATTGGACTAAAATACTTTATTTTAATAAATTGTCGATACAAAACTCTCCGAAAAACTGGATTTTATGAAAATAGGAGAAAGTCGATTTTTTGCCAAACATCCAAGGGGGGAGCGGAGGCAATTATTTAGATTTTAAGATTTTCTGAGTTTTGGGAGAATTGTCATCGGAAACGGGTTTTAAACTTTAAAATTGGACTAAAATACTTTATTTTAATAAATTGTCGATACAAAACTCTCCGAAAAACTGGATTTTATGAAAATAGGAGAAAGTCGATTTTTTGCCAAACATCCAAGGGGGGACCGGAGGCAATATTTAGATTTTAAGATTTTCTGAGTTTTGGGAGAATTGTCATCGGAAACGGGTTTTAAACTTTAAAATTGGACTAAAATACTTTATTTTAATAAATTGTCGATACAAAACTCTCCAAAAAACTTGATTTTATGAAAATAGGAGAAAGTCGATTTTTTGCCAAACTTCCAAGGGGGGAGCGGAGGCAAAATTTAGATTTTAAGATTTTCTGAGTTTTAAAAGAATTGTCATCGGAAACGGGTTTTAAACTTGAAAATTGGACTAAAATACTTTATTTTAATAAATTGTCGATACAAAACTCTCCGAAAAACTGGATTTTATGAAAATAGGAGAAAGTCGATTTTTTGCCAAACTTCCAAGGGGGGAGCGGAGGCAATATTTAGATTTTAAGATTTTCTGAGTTTTGGGAGAATTGTCATGGGAAACGGGTTTTAAACTTTAAAATTGGACTAAAATACTTTATTTTAATAAATTGTCGATACAAAACTCTCCGAAAAACTGGATTTTATGAAAATAGGAGAAAGTCGATTTTTTGCCAAACTTCCAAGGGGGGAGCGGAGGCAATATTTAGATTTTAAGATTTTCTGACTTTTGGGAGAATTGTCATGGGAAACGGGTTTTAAACTTTAAAATTGGACTAAAATACTTTATTTTAATAAATTGTCGATATAAAACTCTCCGAAAAACTTGATTTTATGAAAATAGGAGAAAGTCGATTTTTTGCCAAACTTCCAAGGGGGGAGCGGAGGCAAAATATAGATTTTAAGATTTTCTGAGTTTTAGAAGAAATGTCATCGGAAACGGATTTTAAATTTGAAAATTGGACTAAAATATTTTATTTTAATAAATTGTCGATACAAAACTCTCCAAAAAACTGGATTTTATGAAAATAGGAGAAAGTCGATTTTTTGCCAAACTTCCAAGCTGGGAGCGGAGGCAAAATTTAGATTTTAAGATTTTCTGAGTTTTGAAAAAATTGTCATCGGAAACGGGTTTTAAACTTTAAAATTGGACTAAAATACTTTATTTTAATAAATTGTCGATACAAAACTCTCCAAAAAACTTGATTTTATGAAAATAGGAGAAAGTCGATTTTTTGCCAAACTTCCAAGGGGGGAGCGGAGGCAAAATTTAGATTTTAAGATTTTCTGAGTTTTGGAAGAATTGGCATCGGAAACGGGTTTTAAACTTGAAAATTGGACTAAAATACTTTATTTTAATAAATTGTCGGTACAAAACTCTCCAAAAAACTTGATTTTATGAAAATAGGAGAAAGTCGATTTTTTGCCAAACTTCCAAGGGGGGAGCGGAGGCAAAATTTAGATTTTAAGATTTTCTGAGTTTTGGAAGAATTGTCATCGGAAACGGGTTTTAAACTTTAAAATTGGACTAAAATACTTTATTTTAATAAATTGTCGATACAAAACTCTCCAAAAAACTTGATTTTATGAAAATAGGAGAAAGTCGATTTTTTGCTAAACTTCCAAGGGGGGAGCGGAGGCAAAATTTAGATTTTAAGATTTTCTGAGTTTTAAAAGAATTGTCATCGGAAACGGGTTTTAAACTTGAAAATTGGACTAAAATACTTTATTTTAATAAATTGTCGATACAAATCTCTCCGAAAAACCAGATTTTATGAAAATAGGAGAAAGTCGATTTTTTGTCAAACTTCCAAGGGGGGAGCGGAGGCAAAATATAGATTTTAAGATTTTCTGAGTTTTGGAAGAAATGTCATCGGAAACGGGTTTTAATTTTGAAAATTGGACTAAAATACTTTATTTTAATAAATTGTCGATATAAAACTCTCCGAAAAGCCAGATTTTATGAAAATAGGAGAAAGTCGATTTTTTGCCAAACTTCCAAGGGGGAGCGGAGGCAATATTTAGATTTTAAGATTTTCTGAGTTTTGGGAGAATTGTCATCGGAAACGGGTTTTAAACTTTAAAATTGGACTAAAATACTTTATTTTAATAAATTGTCGATACAAAACTCTCCAAAAAACTTGATTTTATGAAAATAGGAGAAAGTCGATTTTTTGCCAAACTTCCAAGGGGGGAGCGGAGGCAAAATTTAGATTTTAAGATTTTCTGAGTTTTAAAAGAATTGTCATCGGAAACGGGTTTTAAACTTGAAAATTGGACTAAAATACTTTATTTTAATAAATTGTCGATACAAAACTCTCCGAAAAACTGGATTTTATGAAAATAGGAGAAAGTCGATTTTTTGCCAAACTTCCAAGGGGGGAGCGGAGGCAATATTTAGATTTTAAGATTTTCTGAGTTTTGGGAGAATTGTCATCGGAAACGGGTTTTAAACTTTAAAATTGGACTAAAATACTTTATTTTAATAAATTGTCGATACAAAACTCTCCGAAAAACTGGATTTTATGAAAATAGGAGAAAGTCGATTTTTTGCCAAACTTCCAAGGGGGGAGCGGAGGCAATATTTAGATTTTAAGATTTTCTGAGTTTTGGGAGAATTGTCATGGGAAACGGGTTTTAAACTTTAAAATTGGACTAAAATACTTTATTTTAAAAAAATGGCGATACAAAACTCTCCGAAAAACTGGATTTTATGAAAATAGGAGAAAGTCGATTTTTTGCCAAACATCCAAGGGGGGAGCGGAGGCAATATTTAGATTTTAAGATTTTCTGAGTTTTTGGAGAATTGTCATCGGAAACGGGTTTTAAACTTTAAAATTGGACTAAAATACTTTATTTTAATAAATTGTCGATACAAAACTCTCCAAAAAACTGGATTTTATGAAAATAGGAGAAAGTCGATTTTTTGTCAAACTTCCAAGGGGGGACCGGAGGCAAAATATAGATTTTAAGATTTTCTGAGTTTTGGAAGAATTGTCATCGGAAACGGGTTTTAAACTTTAAAATTGGACTAAAATACTTTATTTTAATAAATTGTCGATACAAAACTCTCCGAAAAACTGGATTTTATGAAAATAGGAGAAAGTCGATTTTTTGCCAAACTTCCAAGGGGGGAGCGGAGGCAATATTTAGATTTTAAGATTTTCTGAGTTTTGGGAGAATTGTCATCGGAAACGGGTTTTAAACTTTAAAATTGGACTAAAATACTTTATTTTAATAAATTGTCGATATAAAACTCTCCAAAAAACTTGATTTTATGAAAATAGGAGAAAGTCGATTTTTTGCCAAACTTCCAAGGGGGGAGCGGAGGCAAAATTTAGATTTTAAGATTTTCTGAGTTTTGGAAGAATTGTCATCGGAAACGGGTTTTAAACTTTAAAATTGGACTAAAATACTTTATTTTAATAAATTGTCGATACAAAACTCTCCAAAAAACTTGATTTTATGAAAATAGGAGAAAGTCGATTTTTTGCCAAACTTCCAAGGGGGGAGCGGAGGCAAAATTTAGATTTTAAGATTTTCTGAGTTTTAAAAGAATTGTCATCGGAAACGGGTTTTAAACTTTAAAATTGGACTAAAATACTTTATTTTAATAAATTGTCGATACAAAACTCTCCGAAAAACTGGATTTTATGAAAATAGGAGAAAGTCGATTTTTTGCCAAACTTCCAAGGGGGGACCGGAGGCAATATTTAGATTTTAAGATTTTCTGAGTTTTGGAAGAATTGTCAACGGAAACGGGTTTTAAACTTTAAAATTGGACTAAAATACTTTATTTTAATAAATTGTCGATACAAAACTCTCCAAAAAACTGGATTTTATGAAAATAGGAGAAAGTCGATTTTTTGCCAAACTTCCAAGGGAGGACCGGAGGCAAAATTTAGATTTTAAGATTTTCTGAGTTTTAAAAGAATTGTCATCGGAAACGGGTTTTAAACTTTAAAATTGGACTAAAATACTTTATTTTAATAAATTGTCGATACAAAACTCTCCGAAAAACTGGATTTTATGAAAATAGGAGAAAGTCGATTTTTTGCCAAACTTCCAAGGGGGGAGCGGAGGCAATATTTAGATTTTAAGATTTTCTGAGTTTTGGGAGAATTGTCATGGGAAACGGGTTTTAAACTTTAAAATTGGACTAAAATACTTTATTTTAATAAATTGTCGATACAAAACTCTCCAAAAAACTTGATTTTATGAAAATAGGAGAAAGTCGATTTTTTGCCAAACTTCCAAGGGGGGAGCGGAGGCAATATTTAGATTTTAAGATTTTCTGAGTTTTGGAAGAATTGGCATCGGAAACGGGTTTTAAACTTTAAAATTGGACTAAAATACTTTATTTTAATAAATTGTCGATACAAAACTCTCCAAAAAACTTGATTTTATGAAAATAGGAGAAAGTCGATTTTTTGCCAAACTTCCAAGGGGGGAGCGGAGGCAAAATTTAGATTTTAAGATTTTCTGAGTTTTAAAAGAATTGTCATCGGAAACGGGTTTTAAACTTGAAAATTGGACTAAAATACTTTATTTTAATAAATTGTCGATACAAAACTCTCCAAAAAACTTGATTTTATGAAAATAGGAGAAAGTCGATTTTTTGCCAAACTTCCAAGGGGGGACCGGTGGCAAAATTTAGATTTTAAGATTTTCTGAGTTTTAAAAGAATTGTCATCGGAAACGGGTTTTAAACTTGAAAATTGGACTAAAATACTTTATTTTAATAAATTGTCGATACAAAACTCTCCGAAAAACTGGATTTTATGAAAATAGGAGAAAGTCGATTTTTTGCCAAACATCCAAGGGGGGAGCGGAGGCAATTATTTAGATTTTAAGATTTTCTGAGTTTTGGGAAAATTGTCATCGGAAACGGGT
>CM063506.1:166855144-166904263 GCA_032207245.1 Pardosa pseudoannulata | reverse complement strand
TGTGCTACGCAGCAGAGCCTAATAGCGGGCCCCCCCGGAATGTGGCACTGCTACGCAGCAGAGCCTAATAGCGGGCGGAATATTGCAGTGCTACGCAGCAGAGCCTAATAGCGGCTGGAATAGCATTGCGCTACGCAGCAGAGCCTAATAGCGGCTGGAATAGCATCTGCTACGCAGCAGAGCCTAATAGCGGGCGGAATATTGCAGTGCTACGCAGCAGAGCCTAATAGCGGCTGGAATAGCATTGCGCTACGCAGCAGAGCCTAATAGCGGCTGGAATAGCATTGCGCTACGCAGCAGAGCCTAATAGCGGCTGGAATAGCATTGCGCTACGCAGCAGAGCCTAATAGCGGCTGGAATAGCATTGCGCTACGCAGCAGAGCCTAATAGCGGCTGGAATAGCATTGCGCTACGCAGCAGAGCCTAATAGCGGCTGGAATATTGCAGTGCTACGCAGCAGAGCCTAATAGCGGCTGGATACAGTCACATCACATCACATCACATCACATCACATCACATCACATCACATCACATCACATCACATCACATCACATCACATCACATCACATCACATCACATCACATCACAGCAACCTAATAGCGGCTGGAATATGGCAATGCTCCGCAGCAGAGCCTAATAGCGGCTGTGAGTAATGGAGCCTAACATTGTGCTACGCAGCAGAGCTAATAGCGGCTGGAGTATTGGCATTCACATCAGCGATCACATCACATCACATCAATGACATCACGCAGCAGCACATCACATTCACATTCACATCACATCGGCACATCACATCACATCACGCATCAAAGCCTAATCAGCGCTGGGAATCACATTCGCACAGCGGCAAGCCTAATAGCGTGCCAGCAGAATGCATTCTGCTACATCACATCACAATCACCTAATAGCGGCTGGAATGGCATCACAAGCCTAATAAGCGGGCTGGAATGGCACAGGAGCCTACTCACATCTGCCATTCTGCTACGCAGCCGAGCCTAATAGCGGCTGGAATATCACATCACATCACATCACATCACATCACATCACATCACATCACATCACATCACATCACATCACATCACATCACATCACATCACATCACATCACATCACATCACATCACATCACATCACATCACATCACATCACACCACATCACATCACATCACATCACATCACATCACATCACATCACATCACATCACATCACATCACATCACATCACATCACATCACATCACATCACATCACATCACATCACATCACATCACATCACATCACATCACATCACATCACATCACATCACATCACATCACATCACATCACATCACATCACATCACATCACATCACATCACATCACATCACATCACATCACATCACATCACATCACATCACATCACATCACATCACATCACATCACATCACATCACATCACATCACATCACATCACATCACATCACATCACATCACATCACATCACATCACATCACATCACATCACATCACATCACATCACATCACATCACATCACATCACATCACATCACATCACATCACATCACATCACATCACATCACATCACATCACATCACATCACATCACATCACATCACATCACATCACATCACATCACATCACATCACATCACATCACATCACATCACATCACATCACATCACATCACATCACATCACATCACATCACATCACATCACATCACATCACATCACATCACATCACATCACATCACATCACATCACATCACATCACATCACATCACATCACATCACATCACATCACATCACATCACATCACATCACATCACATCACATCACATCACATCACATCACATCACATCACATCACATCACATCACATCACATCACATCACATCACATCACATCACATCACATCACATCACATCACATCACATCACATCACATCACATCACATCACATCACATCACATCACATCACATCACATCACATCACATCACATCACATCACATCACATCACATCACATCACATCACATCACATCACATCACATCACATCACATCACATCACATCACATCACATCACATCACATCACATCACATCACATCACATCACATCACATCACATCACATCACATCACATCACATCACATCACATCACATCACATCACATCACATCACATCACATCACATCACATCACATCACATCACATCACATCACATCACATCACATCACATCACATCACATCACATCACATCACATCACATCACATCACATCACATCACATCACATCACATCACATCACATCACATCACATCACATCACATCACATCACATCACATCACATCACATCACATCACATCACATCACATCACATCACATCACATCACATCACATCACATCACATCACATCACATCACATCACATCACATCACATCACATCACATCACATCACATCACATCACATCACATCACATCACATCACATCACATCACATCACATCACATCACATCACATCACATCACATCACATCATCACATCACATCACATCACATCACATCACATCACATCACATCACATCACATCACATCACATCACATCACATCACATCACATCACATCACATCACATCACATCACACCACATCACATCACATCACATCACATCACATCACATCACATCACATCACATCACATCACATCACATCACATCACATCACATCACATCACATCACATCACATCACACCACATCACATCACATCACATCACATCACATCACATCACATCACATCACATCACATCACATCACATCACATCACATCACATCACATCACATCACATCACATCACATCACATCACATCACATCACATCACATCACATCACATCACATCACATCACATCACATCACATCACATCACATCACATCACATCACATCACATCACATCACATCACATCACATCACATCACATCACATCACATCACATCACATCACATCACATCACATCACATCACATCACATCACATCACATCACATCACATCACATCACATCACATCACATCACATCACATCACATCACATCACATCACATCACATCACATCACATCATCACATCACATCACATCACATCACATCACATCACATCACATCACATCACATCACATCACATCACATCACATCACATCACATCACATCACATCACATCACATCACATCACATCACATCACATCACATCACATCACATCACATCACATCACATCACATCACATCACATCACATCACATCACATCACATCACATCACATCACATCACATCACATCACATCACATCACATCACATCACATCACATCACATCACATCACACATCACATCACATCACATCACATCACATCACATCACATCACATCACATCACATCACATCACATCACATCACATCACATCACATCACATCACATCACATCACATCACATCACATCACATCACATCACATCACATCACATCACATCACATCACATCACATCACATCACATCACATCACATCACATCACATCACATCACATCACATCACATCACATCACATCACATCACATCACATCACATCACATCACATCACATCACATCACATCACATCACATCACATCACATCACATCACATCACATCACATCACATCACATCACATCACATCACATCACATCACATCACATCACATCACATCACATCACATCACATCACATCACATCACATCACATCACATCACATCACATCACATCACATCACATCACATCACATCACATCACATCACATCACATCACATCACATCACATCACATCACATCACATCACATCACATCACATCACATCACATCACATCACATCACATCACATCACATCACATCACATCACATCACATCACATCACATCACATCACATCACATCACATCACATCACATCACATC
The DNA here is from genome assembly GCA_032207245.1 of Pardosa pseudoannulata. NCBI lineage: Eukaryota > Metazoa > Arthropoda > Arachnida > Araneae > Lycosidae > Pardosa > Pardosa pseudoannulata. The sequence continues at coordinate 166,900,320 of CM063506.1, read as the reverse complement.
ACATCACATCACATCACATCACATCACATCACATCACATCACATCACATCACATCACATCACATCACATCACATCACATCACATCACATCACATCACATCACATCACATCACATCACATCACATCACATCACATCACATCACATCACATCACATCACATCACATCACATCACATCACATCACATCACATCACATCACATCACATCACATCACATCACATCACATCACATCACATCACATCACATCACATCACATCACATCACATCACATCACATCACATCACATCACATCACATCACATCACATCACATCACATCACAACACATCACATCACATCACATCACATCACATCACATCACATCACATCACATCACATCACATCACCTCACATCACATCACATCACATCACATCACATCACATCACATCACATCACATCACATCACATCACATCACATCACATCACATCACATCACATCACATCACATCACATCACATCACATCACATCACATCACATCACATCACATCACATCACATCACATCACATCACATCACATCACATCACATCACATCACATCACATCACATCACATCACATCACATCACATCACATCACATCACATCACATCACATCACATCACATCACATCACATCACATCACATCACATCACATCACATCACATCACATCACATCACATCACATCACATCACATCACATCACATCACATCACATCACATCACATCACATCACATCACATCACATCACATCACATCACATCACATCACATCACATCACATCACATCACATCACATCACATCACATCACATCACATCACATCACATCACATCACATCACATCACATCACATCACATCACATCACATCACATCACATCACATCACATCACATCACATCACATCACATCACATCACATCACATCACATCACATCACATCACATCACATCACATCACATCACATCACATCACATCACATCACATCACATCACATCACACATCACATCACATCACATCACATCACATCACATCACATCACATCACATCACATCACATCACATCACATCACATCACATCACATCACATCACATCACATCACATCACATCACATCACATCACATCACATCACATCACATCACATCACATCACATCACATCACATCACATCACATCACATCACATCACATCACATCACATCACATCACATCACATCACATCACATCACATCACATCACATCACATCACATCACATCACATCACATCACATCACATCACATCACATCACATCACATCACATCACATCACATCACATCACATCACATCACATCACATCACATCACATCACATCACATCACATCACATCACATCACATCACATCACATCACATCACATCACATCACATCACATCACATCACATCACATCACATCACATCACATCACATCACATCACATCACATCACATCACATCACATCACATCACATCACATCACATCACATCACATCACATCACATCACATCACATCACATCACATCACATCACATCACATCACATCACATCACATCACATCACATCACATCACATCACATCACATCACATCACATCACATCACATCACATCACATCACATCACATCACATCACATCACATCACATCACATCACATCACATCACATCACATCACATCACATCACATCACATCACATCACATCACATCACATCACATCACATCACATCACATCACATCACATCACATCACATCACATCACATCACATCACATCACATCATCACATCACATCACATCACATCACATCACATCACATCACATCACATCACATCACATCACATCACATCAACCACATCACATCACATACATCACATCACAAACATCACATCACATCACATCACATCACATCAAATCACATCACATCACATCACATCACATCACATCAAATTCAAGATCATATCACAGTTTCTCACATTGAAATCAATCAAACAACAAAATGACATCAATCTGCTTTACTTAACACCAGATCAATGAATAACTAAACAGCAGCAATATTCAAAATATTAACATCAATCACATGTAAAAATTTTAAAAAAAATGCACATCAGTCTTAGTTAAAAAATTTTATTTAACTATTTTACAAAGTGATAAACAATTCTATATCTGATAACAATCTGATAATGGAATAAGTCGATAGCTCCCCAAGCATCAATATCAAAAAAGCAAATGATCCATGTGCATAGTAGAGGGTAAGTACATAAACAAAATCTTCACACAGCACGAAAGTTTAAAGTGTTTTTACAACAGTAATGAGATATTACCGTGTCTAACAGTCTTCGAACTAACGCTAAACCAGTCTACGCTGATAAATCGTTGTATCACATAATCAGCAGGAAATGCAGTCTATTTCATATACCATCTCAAATCCAGTTTCCTACTGGAAATCACGTGGAGTATTTTCAGCCTAATATAAATTCTTTTCTTCAGTAGAGCACAAAACCTAAGAATAGTCAACATGCAGAAAAAATATTTGTTAGAATAAGCTTTTAAAAATATAAATATTACAACTCATTATCCGAATGTATAATTAAGTAGAAATTCTGGCAGTAATGGCTAATTAACAACTAGACCCAATTGAAATCTCATTTACTTCAATTAAAAATTCTTACAATTACATTAGAGAAGAGGTTTAAACAAAAAAAAACTTAAAAAATTTAAATACAAAACACCACGCATTGATATTAACATGTTACTACAAAGTAGGAAGCTATTTCAAAAATAGCTTCAAAACAAACTATAATAGATAAAAATGCTGTACTTCACCTTCTATTTCAATGCAAATCAATTCCAGGGTGACTATGTTAACAAGATATGCTGTCTTGATCGAGAGACTTCTGTTAAAGCTCATTCTTTCTCCAAGCGATAATCCTGGGATAATCATTGTCTCTCGACTACCTATAAATAAAAGGATTGTTTAGAATTATTGAATATCAGTGTCATAGCTGCTAATCTTCCGACTTATACAAAAAATACATGAAAAGAGAACTGTAGCATTGTATGTTACATAAAAGAAACACCCAATTTCTGAAATAGGTATATCAGTTTTAACCTACACCGGCCACCCTTCCCACCTTTTTCCCTTTCAAAACAGTCACTTTTCGTAAATTCCAGACGGAACTTACCGTACCATACAGTTGCCGGTTTAAAAGTTATCAGGCTACTTTTAAATTATTTTCCCTGAAAGAGTTCCGTTACTCAAAATTAGTTTCATTTATTATCGCTTTTGCAATATTTTTCCTCAAAAGTGTGCGATACGAGTTATACGAGTGCGAACGAGAAGTCGATAGGTCCGTTTTTTTGAACAGGAATTCGCTGTCGAACCCCCGTCGACGCGTCCATTCAGTGGTTTAAGAAAACTCTTCATTTCTAAATACTTCAGAGTGTCAGGTACTTGTAAGGTTTCCCCAAATCTGCTCCTTTTGAACTTCATTAAATAAAAACTGAAGTTTTATGTATAACTTCAACAAGTTCTGGCTCCTTAGTTCAGTTAACCCCTTCCCTGTTTTGCCCGTACGGACAATCCGATTTCTATTTCGCTTGTACTGTTTCGGCCGTATTTTTTCCAATTTTAGTAACAAATTATTCGTATAGATGTCCAGTAAATGATAGTTTACAGTTTATTGTATTTTCTACTTCGATTGGTTCAAAAGCGTGTTTTGTATCAGAAGACGAATTGTTATCTTTCAGTGTATAGCTTTCTGGTTATATTTTACTAACCGCCTGTTAATTTTATTGAAGTAAAAGTTTAATAATATATTTCTACTTTTAAATAATGGATAATTCAGAGCGTATGGAGCTAATTTCTTGAGATTCGAACTGTGACTCGGAATCAGAAGCTGAATTACCTGTAAATGATAGTAGCGAAAGTTTACTAGACGACCTAGATAGAAGCGACTCTAATAGTACAGATGGAATCAGTCAAGTAAGACAATTTTTTTAAATTATAATCCTTCGGATCAGCCTCCTAGATTTGCTTTCACTGGAATTCCAAAAATTAACTTGGATATCGATGAGACTAAAGGTAAACATCAGTTTTATGATGCTTTCATAGAAAGAAAAAAAGTTCTAATAAATGCTTAAAAATATTATAAATGTTAATTTTAATAACATATCTTAACTTAAAAACGTAAAATGAGCAAAAAATGCAATAAAAAAATGTGACCTTTTTTAACCGAATTCAGGAAAAAATGAAACTGTCAAAGGGTTAAAATGGTTTTTCCAGTGTTGGTACAAATATTAAACTCAGATATGTTCAATATACTGTGGTTTAAATATCCAAGCTTCAAGTTCAGAAACTATTTTCACCATATCTAAAATTTTTCATTTCACTTCTTACCTCTAGAAGTCATCTTTTTTTAAAACATGAATAATTTAATTTGTTGGTTAATATAAATATTAAGTTAACTATGAATATTTTAATGCATAAATATACTTCTAACCATCTTGAAGGCTTAAGTTTAAAAACTTAAATATTCATTCCTGAAAGTTTAAAAATAACAATAAGATTTGAAAATCAAAATTCCCGATAATTATTTAGAAGCGTTTACAATCTCCTACTTCAGAGTAGACACTTCAAAAGATATTTTACAACTTTGATTTACTAATTTAGAAGCTAAAAATACTCTTCATTGCTGAGTTTAAGTGGACATGCGTAGCAAAATTTTAGTATTCGTATAAAATTCTTACCCTTGTATACGAAATCCATAATACTCTGCAAACCAAATAGTCTATTTTAATATACCACTTTTGAGTTTTTAGTATGCTTTGTGTGCCATCCAGAGAAGTTTTCTACATGCATCGAAAGTTTCCTATGACTGCCATATCAAGAATGAATTTAACCCATTAACGCCCAAATTATTTTTTTTTCGACATAATGTTATATAATTCACAAATTGGGCGTCTTTTACTATCAACATGAACATTATCGAAATTTATCAATACGTACCACAGTTTTTAAAAATATGTGGATCTAAAAATACATCACTGGGCGTTCGGGGGATATATTTTAGCAAATACACAACAATCAGTAGTACTTCAATAACGTGGTAAAATCGAACCAAATAGATAAAAACTAATGAGTTTTCTTTTTAAAAACGTTTATTTATCCAGAATTTCACAATATTACAGAAAAACCTCACCAAGTATTTTTGACGTCCAAGCAATGTGCCTATCTTGCTCTATATAGCTCGTTCCACTATATTCACAAAGTGTTTGCAGTTTCTAGGAACCTTCAACTCACAGCCATAGTAGTATACAAAGATCATTTCGTTCATAACGAGGTAAATTTCCTTTACTATTTTGATAGGTTGTCTATAACAAAGTAAAATACATTACAGTTATACTTTCAATACTTAAAATTTTAACAATATTTATATCTCAATATTCAACTCCATACTCAATCTGCTTATTGTTTTAAATTGACATTCCTTTCAGGAGGGGGGGGGGGGGTCATTTCTTAAACCGAACAGCTAGAAATATACTTAGAAACTAGCTGCAAAACACTTCGATCGTCAAAGCCGACATAAAAGTTTAATGGTTCTATATTAAATAGTTCGGGTTTTAGCGGTTCTTTATAGTTTTCCGACATCGCAGTTAAATATTGAAAATTTCATGATTCATATATAATGCTTAAGCGTATAAATATCAAAATACAACCAAACTAAAATAGAATGCAATTTAAATCTTGCAATCAGAAATTTATCAAAACTTACGTTGTATTTGCTCGTGTGCCTGTTGGATTATTCGCATGTTAAATTTCGAAATAGGTTTAGACTCAAAATATTGAGTAAAATGTACATAAAAATTTTTTTTTACTTCATTTCAACTGTGGAGGTTGCAGGGCAAGGAATAAAAAATTTACTTAATTTCAATTAACATAACGGATCCTTAAAGAAACTTCTAACAAGTACGTACGAGTATAATATCTGGACAAGGTTTGATAAAAAATTGGGAACCTTAATTGGAAATCAGGGATTCCAAACATCTTTCCGTATATTTATCGTTACAGTTTGAATTTTCTAATTCAATTTCTGTAATAATATATCAGGTTTGACAGAAACTTCAATAAAATCATTCACCTAAATCTGACACTTGCTACTCGTTTTCGGGTATGCAGAAAGTTACAGAAAATACAGGATAGAAGTTTAGCGTTAGTCCCCATTTAAAATAGATCCCCTCCCTACCCGAAAACGAGAAAAATGTTTTAGTTTTAAAAATTGAGAATATGATTTAGTACCACATTCAATCTAATAGTCTGCCAGAGAGAATGTTTCTTTACCTGTTAACATTTAACTACAACTGTCAAGCCTGAAAACCCCTTCCTAAGAAAATTTACTCGAGGTTTTCTTCGGTTCTAAACTTAATAAAAAGATGTTCAGGATCAAAAGCCAAGATTTGAAGACGATTAAAAATGTACCAATTAGAATCGAATAGATATCCTAAACTACAATGTTAGGAAGTTTATATAATGTAAATGAAAATCGGCGAAATAGTAAAATGTAATTAATGAAATTTAATAATCTGCCTAAGAATTTCATTTGATAAATTTTCCCCTCAGTGGAGCACGAGACCTAGAATTTAAAACAAAATACATTTAAAAGTAGAATTTAAGTACCAACTATCTATTAAATAATTCAATAATATAATACTTACTAAGGTTTAAGTATTATACACACTGATAAAACTAAAATAGACTAAAAATTATCTTGTCAATGAAAAATTATCAATCGGACTTCTTTATAAGATATTCAACAAGAAAAGTCAAATTTTTCTGTTCCATGATCAAATAAATTTCCGTATCCTACTAGAATCGGTCGGAGAGATTTCAGTCTGATAAATTATTCTCAGTGGAGCACTAGACCTAGAACTGAAAACAAAGACATTTAAAAATAGAATTTATGTACTTTTTATCTATTAAATAATTCAGTAATATAATACTAAGGTTTAAGTACTATACACACTGATAAAACTGAAGTTGACTAGAAATTATCTTGGCAACGAGAACTAATTATCGATCTTTAACATCTTTATAAAATATACAACTAGTAAAACAAAAATTTCTTTACATGAACAACTGAACTTAAGGTTCCTACTAGAATCTTCAGAATTTTCAGCCTAAGTTTGTTTTACTGAGAAGTAAGAGACCAGAATTAAAAACATACAGACAGTTACAACTAGAAATGAAGTATTTAATAAACTTCAACTAAAATTAACTAGAAGCTACCTAGGCAATGACTTTAACTATCAATCCTAGACAATTACTTCCAATTGAAAATCCTTATCTCTTCAATAAGTTTCTACAAACATTTTAGATTAATGACTTTAATTGAAAATTCGTTCAAATGTGAAATACTAAAAGCACTTACACCAACATAAGCTTCTAATATAAAATCAAAAGTAGCTAAAAATCCACAAGAAACAGTTGTTATAGAATGTATTTCACATTTCATTTTAAACAGATTCATTCCACTGACCATGTTTAGAACATATGTTCTAGGTAGACACGTACTGCTGTTACAGATTATCCCATACCATTATGTCACAACTGAAAAAAAAAATGCAAATAGTAACAAGTAAAAATACCAAAATACAACCTAAATGAAATAAAACAATGCAACTTGAATTTTGCAATCTGAAAATATCCGAAATGGATGTTAACTGTTCTTGAGTTCCTTTGTTTTATATGCTATTATATTTCAACAATCGACTCTTAATATACATTTAATTTTTTTTACTTTATTTTAATAATTTTGGAGTATGCAGGGCAAGGAATAAAATAATTAAATTTCAATTAACATTACGGATCCTTAATAAATTCTTTTTAAGGAGTACGTACGAATAAAATATCTTGATAAGTTATGCCATTAAGAAAATTAGAAATCGTAATTGGGAAAATGCGATTCCAAACTTCCGTATATTTACAGTTACGTTTGCCTTTTCTACTTAATTGCTGTATTAGAATACCAGGTTTGACAGAAATTTTAATATAATCATTCACCTACACCTGAGCCTTGCTACTCGTTTTCGGCTATGCTGAAAGTTAAAGAAAATATAGGATAGAAATTTAACTTTAGTCCCCATTTCAAGTAAATCCCCTCCTGAGCCGAAAACGAGAAGATTTTATTTTTAATAATGTTGAAAATATAATTTAGTACCGCATTTAAGCTAATAGTCTGCCAGAGAGAATGTTTCTTTACCTGCTAACATTTAATTCTAACTGTCAAACCTGACAACACCTAACTAAGAAAAGTTAATATTCAAGGTTTTGCTTTGGTTCTAAATTTAATAAAATACTCAGGATCAAAAGCAAAGATTTGAAGATGAGATATGAGAATGTACCAATTATAATCGAATAGTTAACCTAAACTACAATGTTAGGCAGTTTATATAATGTAAATGAAAATAAGCGAAAAAGTAATATACAATTGAAATAATCTGCCCCCGAAATTTCAGTCTGATAAAGTTTTCCTCAGCTGAGCACGAGACTTAGACATTTAAAAGTAGAATTCAAATACTACTTATCTATTAATAAAAGTAATTAAATAACATACTCAGGTTTAAGTACGAGTTTCCAATTAAACTTTAATTTTAATAAAAATTTATTGACAAAATATTACAAAATACATTATATATTTCCCAAATTCTAAATTAGGAAAAAATAGTAAATTAATTTCTGTATTATGTTTAATGCGATCTACACCTCGAAATTACCTAAATTCTAGTTTATATATACATAATGAGTATAGGTTTGCACTCAAACTGACAAAACTTTGCTGACAAAACATATGGAGAAGATATAATTTAATATTGTAAACATTACACACTAAATTAATCATTTTTTAGTACTGTTGTATCAAAAACTGCAGTGTTATTAGGTCTTACGCAAAATAAAAGTCATTCAATACTTGACCGAGTAAGGCTACCATATGAAGTACCGCATGAAATAGAAATGAGTCATACCTACGGATATGCTGCTATGGAAAGTTTGAGACTCGTCATTTCTGCATACTGAAAAATATTAAAATACATCACACAAGTGAAAATAACTCCAGACACTTAATATTTTACTATTTATATACCGAGAACACCAGGAATCATCTACATTTAACTTTTAGTTTAAACTTTTAAATTAAAGAAATTCAATTTCTGAGTTTAGTTATTCTTACTGATAAATAGAACTCAATATCGCAAATTCAGTTTAAATTTCTGGTTGTGAATACATATAACAGCCTTCCACTCCAAAGAACTGAAATCGAAGTATCTTAAAAATGAATTAAAGAAGCAAAGAATGTAAAAGTATACAAATTACTTGCAACATTACTTGCTTTGACACAAATGATTTGCGCCATCCAATCCACCTGTAAAACGGGTTTATAATTATCGCATACAATTAGGTCACAACTGCTAATATAAGAATGCAAACGGTAACAAATATCAAAATGCAACCAAAATAAAAAGAACAATGTAACTGAAATCTTGCAATGAAATATTTTTCAAAACTGATGTAAATTATTCTTTAGTGCCTGTTTTACTTGCACGCTAAATTTCGAAACAGGTTTAGACTCGCAATATTGGTAAATACATACAATAATTTTACTTCAACTGTGGAGGTCGCAAGTCAAGAAATAAAATAATGTACTTAATTTCAATTAAAATAACGGATCCTTAAGAGATTCCTCCTAACAAGTAAGTACGAGCGTAATATCTGGATAAACTTTGACATTAAAAATTTAGAAATCTTAATTGGGAAAACTGCGATTCTAAACATACATATTTATCGTTACAGTATGCCTTTACTAATTCAATTGCTATATTAGCATACCAGGTTTGACAGAAATTTCAATAAAATCATTCACCTAAATCTGAGCTTGCTACTCGTTTTCGGGTATACAGAAAGTTACAGAAAGTACAGGATAGAAATTTAACGTTAGTCCCCATTTAACATAGATCCCTCCCGAGCCGAAAACGAGAAAATTTTATTTTAGTTTTAAAAATAGAGAATTTTGTATCTCATTTAATCTAATAGTATACAAGAGAAAATGTTTCTTACCTGCTAGATATAATTCTAACTGTCAAACCTGACAACTACTTCCTAATAAAATTTACTGGAGGTTCTGTTGAAAATTTAATAAATTACTCAAAATCAAAAGCCAAGATTTGAAGATGATTTAAAAACGTACCAAATAGAATCTAATAGTTATCCTAAACTACACTGTTAGGCAGTTTATAGTATGTGAATAATTAAAATCAGCGAAAAAAGTAAAGTGTAATTATGGAAATTAAATAATCTGCCTGAGAATTTTTAGCGTGATAAATTTCCTCAGCGGAGCACGAGACCTAAAATTGAAAACAGACATTTAAAAACAGAATTTAAATACTACGTACATTCAGAGAATTTCACCACGCTGACCCAGGCTTTTCACCCATACAACAGCAAACTACTGAAAACCAGTCACCACGACAGCTATACAGCTGCAGCTGACCTACGCGAGGTCCGTCATGGTTCGAAGCTTACTTTAGTCGACCCCAGTAAGGAACAATGCCACAAAAACAAGTTCGTGACTACCAGGGAAGACATAGGAGAAAAAGATCACTCAGGCACCCCGGGTTCGTGAAGCCCGTACACTCCTAAAGGAGAAGTGTCCCTGGGGACTACTACGTACATTAAATATTTAATATTTAATTAAATATTTTTACTAAAGTAAGATACACACACTGATAAGCTAAAATTGGCTAGAAGTTATCTTCGCAATGAGTAATATTTATCAATCTTTATCGTAACAAAATATTCAACAACTAAAGTAAAGAGTTACTTTTATATGATGAACTAAAATTCCGTTTCCTACTACAATCTGCCTGGAAAATCTCTCCGATAAATTTCTCAGAAGAGCTCGAGACCTAGAATTGAAAGAAAAGACATTTAAAAGTAGAATTTAGGTATTTATGTATTAAATAATGAATTCAATAATATACTTACTAAGATTTAAGTACATACACACTGATAATTGACTAGAAATTATCTTGGCAATAAGAAATAATTATTTACCGGTTATCTTTAAAAAATATTCAACAATTCGAGTAAAAATGCTTTTACATAATCAACTAAATCTCCGTTTCCTACTACACTCTTCCGGAGAATTTTCAGCCATATAAGTTTGTTTTCCTCAGAGGTAAGAGACCTAGAATTAAAGATATTTAAAATTAGAATTTAAGTACTTAATACACTCCAACTAAAATTAACTAGAAGCTACCTTGGCAATGAGTTCTGACTATCAATCCTGGACAATTAGTTCCAATTGAAAATTCTGAATACTGAAAAGCATTAAATTCACTTTTATGATGCATTTTAATTTTAGAAAAGTAATATTTTACTATTTATATACCGAGCACACCTGGAAGCATCTAAATTTAACAATACATCTAATTTGAATTTTTACGTTAAAGAAATTCAATTTCTGAGTTTAGTTATTCGTACTGATAAATAAAACTCCATATCGCAAATTAAGTTTAAATTTATGATTATGAGCACATAACAGCCTTCTAAACCAAAGAACTGAAATCAAAATATTTTTCAGCTTCTAAAAAAGGAATCAAAAAAGCAAAGAATGTAAAAGGATTTAAATATAAAAACACACAAATTTGTACCATCCAATCCACCTGTTTGATTTGGAGTGCTACGGTCTACTCTTTTGCAACACGAGGGCTAATGAGACCGGGACCTACAGCTTAAAGCCGATTCCGAACGGCTACGAACATCCATGCCACAGTGGGATTCGAACCCACGAACTCCGGTTCCGAAGGCCAGCACCATAACCAATCGGCCATCGTTCGGCCTCCAATCCACCTGTAAAGCGGTTTATAATTATCGCTCACAATTAGGTCACAACTATTAATATATATAATTTAAGAATGATAATAGTAACAAGTAAAAATATCAAAATACAGCCTCAGTGAAGTAAAACAATGCAACTTGAATTCTGCAATCTGAAAATTTCCAAAATGGATGTCAACTGTTCTTGAGTTTTCTTTGTTTTAATTGCTTTGATAAGCAATTTAAGGTAGATAAATTTCCGTTAACCTACTGTAGAGTTGAAAACACTCAAATTTATTCTGTATAAAAAATGAATGGCTTTTGCACTTACTTTTAATACTGTACATGGAAAAATATTAATCCCTGCAAGTTCCTTTTACTCGTTATATTTTATACTGCCGAAAAATTGCTGGATCTAATCAGGTCTAAGCCATAAAGATTATCATACAAGTCCAATATTTAATGCACAAAATTACAACACGCACACGTATTGACTTGCTGCTACAATTGTAAAGTACTAAACATGGGAAAACTTCCTCCTAAGTACACTAACATGGCCCACACATGAAGTTTTCTTCCCTTGACCATTACAGCTAAATTACACGATTACATTTAATGATCCAATAATAAAAATTAGAATCTTCCGTAATTTTGATCAATATAAAAAAAAATAAAGAAATATTTTTTACACGGAAAATGTTTAAATTAGTGAGACTTACTTTCATTTCGCAGCGACGAAAACGACATGTTACTTTCTCAAAAAGAGAAGACAGAATGATCAGGAGAACACTTCGCTTTTACAGAATCGGGGCGTAAGTAGCTCAGTCAGCGCTGTGGTAAAACAGAACTCCAAACATTAATAAAAACAATCGGTCGCGACAGTAGAAAAGGGGTGAATGTACAGATAATTTGCATTTACTTCAGAGTTATCCGTGGGAAATGGGTTGGTAAAATTCAAGTCACGGTTACTGCTCTAGATAAGATATTTTGTGGCTGGGAATATAAATTTGAAGGAATAAGAATGGAAAAGATTAGATTCTGATTCTAAGTATAATTCTAATACTTTACATGTATATATACATTAAACCCACATCATTGGAGAAGAGTAGGTATAGTTTTCCATAGCACAAGATAAAAATTTAAACAATTTTTTCTACAATAGTACTGATATCCGGGTATACCGAGTTTTGAACTAGCACTACAACATTCGGTACATACCTTATGCTAATTCAAAATTTTTGGTATGACAAACGAACACTAATGTAATGTATCCTCTTTTACAACAACGCCCGTCTAGAATGTTGTTTCACACTAAAGTTTATCTGCATCTTTTTAAACAGAAAAGAAATTCTTCCACAGTGGAGTACAGGACCTAGAAATATCAATATTCTTTAGAGGAAATATACATAAATGATTCCTTATTTTACAAGTGGATAATCTAGAAATTTTATTGGTAACTTAACACTAAACAACTAGTATCAATTAAAATTTTTCTGCAGTTCATTTTTTACAAATATTTTAGAAAAGCTAGTTTTGTGGCTTGGATTATAGATTTGATGGAATAAGAATGGGAAAGATGAGAATTTAAGCGACTTTATGTATAGATTACATACATTACATATATACATTACAGATCAAAAACTCTCATCTGAGAAAAGCAGGTGTAGTTTTCACATAGCACAAGAAAAATTCAAACAATTATGCTTTACAATAGTACTGACCCCCTCCCCTCAATTTAACTATAAAAAAATTTGTATTATAGAAAACACTAAATTATAACCTTTTCAAACTAATTTTTGGACTAAAATACATGATTTAGTTCGTTTCAAATAAATTTTCGGCAGTACCATATAATTTATGTAAACTCATATTTTAAAAAAATAAGAAATAATCATATCAAAGTTTAGAAGATTGTTTTTGTTTACATGAATTAAATCTAACAAACGTTATTATAGAAGATCAGTTAATCCATTCGAAAAATATTTGATGATAACAAGTTAAAATATTAAAACACTGAAGTATCAAAATAAAGTCTAAAATAGAACGATGCTACATATCTTGCAACCGGTAAATTTTCCCAAATTAATGTTAAGAGTTCTTGAGCGCCTGTTGCAATATTTGAAGACTATATTTCGTAAACAGTTTTATACTCGTTAAAATTTAATGACTACATTGATTTAATTTTAGTAATTTTGAGTGGCAGGGCAAGGAATAAATATTTTCCATTCTCAAATAATATAACATTTCCTACAGAAACTAAAAGTTACTTGTAAATTGCAAAATTTAAGATATTATATTTATAAGTCTAAATTGGGACACATGAATTCTAAGCATCGCTCCATATTTTATCGCTACATATTGCATTTTCTACTTTAATATCTGTATTAAAGTATCAGGTTTGACAGACATTTCAATTAAATCATTTACCTAAATCTGAGTCTTGCTACTCGTTTTCGGGTATTTATAAAGTTAGAGAAAATACAGGATAGAAATTTATTGTTAGCCCCCATTTAAAACAGACGGCCACCCTAGCCGAAAACGAGCGATTTAGAATTTAGTATCGCTTTCATGCGAATAGTTTGCCAGAGAAAATTATTCTTTACTTGCTAACGTAACATGTGAATCTGCCAAACCTGACAACTCGTTACTTAAACTTGTACTCAAGATTTTATTCTAATCAGAAATGAGCAAGTTGCTTAATAGAGCACTAATAAGCCTCGTTATTTACTAATCTAATCAGAAATTTAAATCTGTCTTTTAAAGCCGATTCCTTAGGGGAAAACAGTAGTCAAACTTAAATCTGCAAAAAAAGGATGGAATAAATCAATGTAACTACTAATTTATCATGTTCTTAATTGACAAATTTTGAAAACTAATTTTAAAGTGTTTATAAGGAAATCTTCAACTCTTAAGTATAAACATTAAGACTACAGATATTTGTAAAGTAATTCGAAACCGTGCGAAACCTTTGATAATTAACTTAAAGTAGATAAATTTCTGTTAATTTAGCCTACTGTATATTTGAAAACAGTGAAATTTCTAGTCTGTATCAATAATGAATGGCTTTTTTGCACTCACTTTTATTACATCAAATTGAAGATATTAAGCCCTGTAAATTCTTTTAACTAGTGATATTCTACACTACCGAGAATTTAAAAATTGCTGGATCTAAGAACAGATGCGTTTCTTATCAGGTGTAAGCCAAAATATAAAGGTTATCCAACACAAGGCCAGTATTTAATACACTAAATTGCAACACCTACACATGTACATTTGCTGCTAGAGTGTTTAAGTAGTAACTATGAGGAACAACTTCCTCCAAAGTACGCTAACATGGCCCATAAATTTTCGTTCACTTGCCCAATAGAAAGCCATATTAGACTTACAATTAACGACCCGATAATAAAATCGGGTCATTTTGATCGATACGTGTAGAACTTTCCACACAGAAAATTGTTTTTAAATAAGTCAGACTTTCATTTCGGAGCGACGAAAACGACATGTTACTTTCTCAAAGGCAGAAGACAGAATGATCAGGAAAACAATTCGCTTCTATAGAATAGGCTAATGCTTAGTCGGCGCTCTCAGTTGCCAAATTTTTTGGTTTAATTTTAAAGGTCCTGTTTAGGACATAAGCGCCAAGCACAAGGTGTATCATAAAAACAAGACAAACTGATAAAAGAGCCCTAGCCTAATAACAAGTAAAACCGTACATTTAATAAAGTTATAAAACCGTCTGCAAAGTAAAAACTCAATTTACCAGATAGGTATGTAAAAGGTAAAAAGATGAAACATTAAAAAGCTAAAATCACATAATAAATTATTAAAAGATGTAAAAAATACTACACTTAATAGAAAAAAGTTAAATAGACCAAAATGCCTATAAAACGTAAAAAGATAAAAGACAGGGATGCGTTCACCTAGTAACTCCGTTAAGGTTAGGATGCCTAGTACTAAAAAAAAAGACATACGCACTGTAACTGCTACAAGTGTAAGTAAATGTAAAATTGTTAGTGGGGCCTGACAGAAAGAACATTCGTTCACTTGCCAATAGAAAGATAGTAATTATTGTGAGACGAGTGTGCCCAATACGCAAACGAGTTATTAAAACGTCGTGCTTACGACTAGCATTAACCTGGAAAGATCGAATGTCCTCAGTAATGTGTGTAGCTTATTGCGGACACACAACCACTGTTACTTCTCACAATATACAGCTGATGTTTAATTTCACACTTCAAGTCAGAAAAGGGTATTTTCGATGACATTACAGTTGTAAAACGGAACTCACACTGAAAAAAAGTTAAACAATCCGACGCGACATCTGAAAAGGTTTAATGGACAGATAATTTGCATTTACTTCACAGTTAGCGTTGGGAAAATCAAAGTCAGTCACTCCTTTACGCAAGATACTTTGTGGATAGGAAAATAGATTTGAAGGTATAAGAATGGGATAGATGAGTATTAAGAGATTTTAAGTATAAATTAGATCCATTACATGTATATATACATTATAAAGCAAGACCCACATCGAAGAAAATTATAGTTTTCACATGAACAAAAGAAAAAAATTTAACAATTCCTTTTACAATAGTACTCAGATCTAAGGGTATGACAACGTTTGAATTACCACTATAACAATTGGAATAGGTTTATCTTTCCCTAAACTTTGACATAATCGACAACGAATATACTGAAATCTCGTTTCAAATAACGCCCGACTGGAATGTTTCATACTCGAGTTTACCTGCATTTTTTTTAGACGAATTCTTTTCTGCAACAGTGGGGCACAGGATTTAGAAATATGAATACTCGGTAAAGAAAAGATACAATCATTCCTTTAACATTCGTAAAATTATCTAGAAATTTTATTGGTAACTTCTAACAACGTTAAACTAGTACCAATTAACCTTTTTCTGGAGTTAAATTTTTACAAATATTTTAGAAGACCGGAAATTTTACATAAACCTTAATTTATAAATGTAAGATCGTAATATTAACACCAGCTTCTAACTGCAGTCCAAAACAGCTACCAAAGTACTTTAATTATAAAACGGAGGGACTTACCTTCTATTGGTAGTCCGATTCAATTCACTATCTGTATAGCTGAAAACACATTCTCGTAGTCGGCTGTTACAGCTCAGCTCAAGGTTCTTGTTCATACATCTATACAGAATCCGTGAAATTATTACGAATATGCACATAGGTTTCAACGGTACTACTGAACAACCGGGTGTTCCTTCCTATTCTTAGCAACTTTTAAACGGTGACAAACCTTTCGAATGAGGTAACCTTAAGGCCGTGCTATGAGCGGGAGCAGGATACTTATAGTAAGCTAGGGTAAAATAAAGATATAATAGTACAATTAATACCAACATAAACGGGAAATGAAAAGTTATACTTTAGTTTCATTGATTATTCGTATACTTTTTAATATTCAATGCAATTAAAGTTTATTTTTAAACATTAACTGTTTGCGATTCGTTAAAAGTTAGATTTTTAGAAACATAAATTTCATTTAATATAAAACCAATAAATAAACCATCGCACAGATATAGCTCTAATTTTCAATGAACATTAAAAGGCTAATAACGTGTACATTTAAAGTAAAGATTCATTTGAATTTGAGCATTTTTTTTAACTAATTTTTTCGTTTAGCGCATTTCATAAGTTATTTAGAAGTTGCATAAAGAGATTCTGCTCCGAATGAACAAATAAAAAAAGACGCGACGAAAAGGAGTAAATATTACAGGTTACCATACTTGGAGCTTTATCACCCATTTGGCTGCGGACCCCCACATGTTCAGTCCAACGGTTCAGCATTTGTCACTCATTTTAACTATAAATGAAATCTTAAAATTATTCAATAGAATACCACAATGTTATAACCAGGTCTTTGAACAGTAATTTTCGTCCTGGTTCAACCAAAAAATATATCTTTAGTTTGGCTAAAAACAACGGTTTCCGATTCAGTACCGAATGAATAATTTTATGTATACTTATATTTGTACTAGAAATATTGCGAAATATTTAATTCTGTTAAAATCTAGAAGACTTCATTTTTTTGTTTAGTGTTTACACTACTTTAATTGAACCCACGAACTCGTGTACCGAAGATAGACACCCTAAAACATTCTGAAAGCATTTGATGGTAACAAGTTAAAATTTTGAAACATTTAAGTAACAAAACACAACCTGAAGAAATAGAACGATGATTTATATCATGCAATGAGTGAAATTTTCCAAAGTTAGAGTTCTTGAGCGAATGCTGCTTTATTTGCACGCTATACTTCGAAAAAATTTAGATTCTTAAAAAAGGTAAAAAGTACATTATTTTTCTTCATTTTAATAATTTTGGGGGTGACAGGGCAAGGAATGAAATATTTTCCCATTCTCAAATGACATAACGAATCCATCAGAAACGATTTAAATAGGTACGAATATAACTGTTTTAAAAGCTTTAAAAAATTTATAGGTCTAATTGGTAAACAGGAATTCTAACCATCGCTCCTAATTTTATCGCTACATGTTGCCTTTTCTACTTCAATATCTGTATTAATACATCAGGTTTGACAGACATTTCAGTAAAATCATTAACCTAAATCTGATCCTTGCCACTCGTTTTCGGGTATTTAGAAAGTTAGAGGTAATACAGAAAAGAAATTTATTGTTAGCCCCCGTCGAAAATAGACCACCACCCTAGCCGAAAACGAGAAAATTAGATTTTAGTTTCAAAATTTAGAATTTAGTATTGCTTTTGTGCGGATTGTTTGCCAGAGAGAATGATTATTTACCTGCTAACCTAACATTTAAATCTGTCAAACATGACATCTTTCTTCTAAAACTTAATTTCCCCCTCAAGATCTTTTGTTCAGAAATGAGCAAGTTGCTTAATTCGGGAGTGTTAACAAGCCTCGTTATTCACTAGCCTAATCAGAAATGTAAATCCATTTTTAAAGCCGATTTCTTAGGGATAACAGCAGTCAAAGTTAAATCTGAAAAAGGAACAAATCATTGTAACTACTAGTCAATACTAATTAATCACGTTCGTAATTTACAGGATTTTAAAAATTTTAGTTTTAAAGTGTTTATAATGGAACCTTCAATTCTTAATTATAAACTTCAAGACATTAATTAGGACTAACAGCGATGTTTCTAAGTAATTCGAGATCGTGCGAAAGCTTTGATAAGTAACTTACGTAGATAAATCTGTTAATTTTAGTTAATTTAAGCTACTGTAGACTTAAAAACACTCTAATGTCTAGTCTCTGTATCCATATGAATGTCCTTTAATACTTCATATCCAAAATATTAAGCCGTGTAAGTTCTTTAAACTCGTGATATTCTATACTGCCGAACACTTAAAAACTTCAGAATCTAGAAACAAATACGTTCTTACCAGGTCTAAGCATACTAAAAAGGTTATCCAACACAAAGCCAGTATAACGCACAAAACTGCAACACTTATAGAATAGCTGCTATAATTGTAAAGTTCTAACCATGGGAAAAATCTTCCTCTAAAGTATAACACAGCCCACAATTAAATTTTCTTCACTTGTCCAGTAAAAAGCCATATTCGACTATTACAATTGCTTAATGACCTAATAAAAAGTAAAATATTTAGTCATTTTGATCGATATGTGGTAGCATTTCTCATGAAAAAAGATTTTAAATTAGACTTTCATTTCAGAGCGATGAACACGACATGTTACTTTCTCAAAGGCAGAAGATAGTGATCAGGAAAACACTTCGCTTCTATAGAATCGGGCACGGAAATACAATTGCATAGACACTTTATATACTCAAACAGTCTCGCACGTGCAGTGGTTTTGTACTTAAGCAAGTCCGTTATTCTAAATGGAGGATAGTCATACTGTAATAGTTCTTCGGTGTTTGAATGTGTTTGTATGTAGAATACAATTTGTTCTTTAAGAATTAAGATACAGTAGCATCAAATATATTACTGTGGAGACTAAGATTTACCATCATTGGATAATACTCTTTTTTAATGACTTAAATCAATATTTTAAGGCAGGGTTAAAACTTTATTTAAAACAATAAGTCATCTTTTAGACGATCGTCAACAGATGGCGCCACTTAAATCTCTAGTTTTAAATTTCAATACAATCAAAATTTATAAAAAGTAAAATTCATCTAAAATATATTGCTTTATTTTAAGAAATTAATGTATTTATGCATATATATATATTGTTATCCACTTTCAACAAATACATTGTACAATAGTTAAGAACTTTTAAATCTATATCAAAATATATAAAACTATACAAATAAATAAAAAAATGAAGAGACAGAAATAAATCCTTCAACAGTAGAGTACAGACCTAGAAACATCAATATTCGGTAAAAAAATCATTCTTTATCCGTTTGTAAAATGATAGAGAAATTTAATTGACAACTTCTAACAATCCTAAACTAGGACCAATTAAAATTCTTTTTAAGCAGTTTATTTTTTAGAATCTTAGAAAAGAGAATTTGAAATAAACCTTAATTTACAAGTTCAAGATAATTAAGATCTGTATATTAAAACGAGCTTATTGCTGTACAGTCAAAAACAGCTTCGGAAGTAATTTAATCATAAAAATGAGCGACTAACCTTCAATATGTACTCTAATTCAATTCACCATATGTATGCTGAAAACTCATTCTCTTAGCCGGCCGTTACAGCTCAGGGTTCTTGTTCACACATATGCACATGGAGGCAGTCGGAATTCGTGAAAACTTACGAACATCCAGTGGTTTCAGCGGTACTGAAGAATCAATTCTTGGAGATTTTTAAATGGTGCCAACCCTTACGATGTAATGGTAAGGATCTATGAGCTGAGCAGATTTTCGACGAAACTCTTAGCTATACTTACAGTGAGCTATGGTGAAATAGAAATATAATAGTGCAATTAATGGCAACAAAAGCGGGAAATCTAGACTTTAGTTATACTCCAATTCTTACATTGTTTATTCATATATTGTTTGAATATTTAATGCAATTAAGTTCATTTTTGAACATTAACAAATCCTTTGAGATTCCTCAATTCCAGATTTTTAGAAACAATTATAATTTCGTTTCATGACAAAACCAGTAATAAAGCACCGCACAGATGTAGCTCAAATTTACATAGAACATTAAAAGGCTAGTACCTTTTACATTTAAAGATTTATTTAGAATTTAAAGTATTGAACGTTTTTTAACTAATTTTTTCGTTTGGTGCATTTTACACGTTATTAAAGGGTTACATAAAGACAGCCTGCTCTGAATGAACAAAAAAATAACACGGCAAGAAGAGGAGTAAATAGTACAGGTTACCATACTTGGCGCTTTATCCCGCATCTGGCATCCATATATTCAGTCAAGCCTTTTCAGCATTTGCCCCAAGTAATGTCTGTCGCTCAATTAAACTAAAAAAATTTTAGAATTATTCAATAGAATACCATAAAGTTATAACCAAGTCTTCGATCAGTAGTTTTTAATTCCTATTCAACTAAACTATATATGAGTTTAAGTTGTTCAGTCTAAAAGAATGGTTTTCGGTTCAGTATCGAATGAATAAATTTATGTATATTCTTATTTGTACTAAAAATATTGGGAACTAAATATTTAATTCTATCAAAGAATTAAAAGATTGTATTTTATGTTTAAATTTTTCACCACTTACATTGATACAGGTAAATTGTATTTACGATACGAGCGGTGACTAAAGCACTGCAAAAATCGGAGTTTCTATCCATTATCAAAATCTTATTTGGCTGCTAAACATTCAACTGAATTAAATCTACCTACTAGTTTCATGCTAAACTGACACAGGAAAGTACTAGTAAACATTAAAAAAGGGAAATATAATAGCAATACACATGTAATGACGATAATTATACGATTGACGTTAAATTGGAAAATATTAGGTTGGTTACAGTAACAAAATGACTGAAGCTATATTGACCCGACGTAAACATTTTTCGAAGGCCTGATTATAACTGCTAATTTTTCAACTATAAATACCTACAGTTAGGCAGACAGATAAAATGATAGCACACTATTGGTTACTTTCAATATAGGCTCAAAAATAAATATTTACTTTTAGATAGATATTACGTAACTACAGAAAACACTTCAAAATATTTCACAAAGTTCCAGTTTGCATTCAAAACGAGGTAAAATTACTTGACTATTTCTGTAGGTTTTGTACACAAAGTAAAATCTTTTCCACAATACCATACGAAATTTTGTCTTCCTCAGTACTCGATATTATATTTTGATGTATTTAAGACTAACCTTCTTAAGTTTCTAATACCGAGTACTGCCAAACATGAGGAAATCCTAAAATGGTTGTAATAAACTTTGATCATTAAGGAAAGAACGAAAATTTAATGGCTTTGTTTTGAGAGTCAGCTGCTAAACGGGGCTAATGAGATCGGGTTTAGTTTTTATGTTCTATATTTCGAACACGAGGGCTAATGACACAGACTTCCTGCTGAAAGCCGATTCCAAACTGCTATTAACATCCATGCCACAATAGGATTCAAACCCACAAACTCTGGTACCGAAGTTAAACACCCTAAACGTTCTGAAAATACTTGATGGTAACAAGTTAAAATATTGAAACTTAAGTATAGAAATACAACCTAAATAAAATAGAACGATTCTACATCTTTCAATCAGTGAAATTTTCTAATTTATATTAAAGAGTCTTCGAGTGCCTACTGTTTTATTGGCACGCTATAAATCGGAAACACTTTTAGACTCGTAAAAAGTTGAAGAGAATTCTTTACTTCATTTTAAAAATTTTGAGGGTGACAAGGCCAGGAATAAAATAGTTTTTCCATTCTCAAACGAGAATGGATCCTTCAGCAATGACTAAAAAGTACGCATATAAACAGTATCTTGAAGCTTCGCAATTAAATATTTTTAAGTCTAAATAGGTAAAGAGTAATTTTAAACATCGCTTCATATTTTATCGCTGCATAGTTCCTTTTCTACTTCAATATCTGTATTAATATATCAGGTTTGACAGATATTTCAATAAAATCATTTACCTATATCCGAGCCTTGCTACTCGTTTTCGGGTATTTAGAAAGTTAGAGAAAATACAGGATAGAAATTTATTGTTATTCCCCGTCTAAAATACATCGCCCCCTTAGACGAAAACGAGAAAATTAGATTTGTTTTAAAATTTAATATAGTATCGCTTTTGTGTGAATTGTTTGCCAGAGAGGATGATTCTTTACCTACTAACGTAACATTTGAATCTGTCAAACCTGACAACTCCTTACTTAGAAAACTTAATATTCTCGAATTTATAATGTGCTAAATTTTGAACAGAATAACATCTTGAGGAAAATTAACGAGCCTCGTTATTCACTAACCTAATGATATAAAAAAATTAAGCAATGTTGATTTTCTTTACCAAAATGAATTTGTTTTTCAGAAATGAAGCCATTTTTAAAACTGATTTCTTTGGGGGGGGAGCAGAAAAAAGGATGGAACATACATGTAAATACTAGTTAATCACGTTCCTAAGTGACAGATTTTAAAAACTAAAAAAATTGACAGATTTTAAGAAGTGTTTATAATGGAAGCTTCAACTTTTAATTATAAACTAAGGCATATTTATTAACACTAATATTTCTAAAGTAATTCGAAAGTGTGCGAAGCCTTTCATAAGTAGCTTAGAGTAGATAAATTTATGGTAGTCTTCGTTAATTTAACCTACTGTAGATTTGTCTGGTCCATCCATAATAAACGGCATTTTGCACTCACTTTTAATACATCATATTGAAGATATCAAGCCCTGTAAATTCTTTTAACTCTCGATATTCTACCCTACCGAGCATTTAAAAATTGCTGGATCTAAAAGATGCGTTTTTAATCAGTTCTAAGCCATAATATAAAGGTTATCCAACACAAGGCTAGTAATTAATGCACAAAATTTCAACACCCACACATGTGCACTTGCTGTTACAGTGTACAAGTATCAACCATGTTGAAAAATCTTCCTCCAAAATACGCTAGCATGGCCCACATATTAATTTTAATTCCCTTGCCCAATAGAAAGTCATATCTGATTATTGCGTAACGATCTAATAATGAAAGTTCAATCTTCTGTCATTTACAGATACTCGGTAAAATTTTTCATACGGAAAAATATTTTTAAACAAGTCATTTAAACTTTTATTTCGGAGCGAAGAATACGACATGTTATTCTGTCAAATGCACAAGATAAATAGGAAAAGACTTTTTTTCATATAATCGGACCCCACAGTGGGTAGATTAGTCAGCGCTCTCAGCGGTAAACATAACACTTAAAATTTAACAATATGACGCGACAGCTGGAAAATGCGGGGAGCGGGCAAATGATTTGCATTTCAGAGTTAGCTTTGGGAAATGGGTTGGAAAAATTCAAGTTATGAACACTCATTTAGATATTTTGTTTATAGGAAAATAGACTTGAAGGAATAACAATGGGAAAGATGAGAATTTAAGCTATTTTAAGTATAATTTTGATACATTACATGTATGTATACATTAAACCCACAGCATCGGAGAAAAGTAGGTATAGTTTTCACATAGCACAATAGAATTTTTTTTTTTTACAAAATGACTCTGAACTCTGGGTATAACAATGTTTGAACTACCACTATGACATTAGTTAATAGTTTACACATTTCCCTGAAACTTCGGCATGTTTGGTATTGCATAATTAACAACGAATGAAGTGAATTCTTTTCAAATAACCGACTAGAATGTTTCCCAATCGAGTTTACCTGCATCTCTTTAGTCAGAAATAAATTCTTATCACACCAAGGGAGTGCAGGACATAGAAATACCAATATTTGGTAAAAAAGATATACATACAATCATCCCTTATCCATTTCTAAAATTATCTAGAAATTTTAGTGGCAACTTCTGACAATGCTAAACCAGTACCAATTAAAATTGGTTTCTGTAGTTTATTATTTTTATAAATATTTTAGAAAAGCGAATTTCACATAAACCATAATGTGCAAGTTGCAGATAATGCAAATCTTAATATTAACATCAACTTCTTACTGCATAGTCAAAAACAGCTTCTAGAGTACTGTAATTATAAAATAGAGCGACTTACCTTCTATTTGCACTGATATTCAACTCACTACCTGTATATGCCGAGAACACATTTTCGTAGTCGGCTGCGATAGCTCAGGGTTCCTATTCATACATCTGTACAGATCAGACAGATTTCTTGAAAACTTTTACTACGAATGAATATCCAGAGGTTTTAACGGTACTACTGAAAAACCGGATGCTCCTTCCTGTTCTTGGCGATTTTTAAATGGTGCCAACCCTTTCGGATGAAGTAACCTTAAGTCTGTCATGAGCGGGAGCAGATCTTCCAAGGAAACAACGTAGCTATACTTATAGTGAGCTATGGTAAAATATAATGCAATTAATACCAACAAATGCGGGAAATTAAGATAACTTATACTTTAATTCTCATAACGACTATCCATATATTGTTTGAATATTTAAGGCAATTAAGGGAATTTAATTTTTAAACGTTAAAAAATTCTTTTTAGATCCGTTAAATAATTAACGACTTTTAGAAACAAAACAATTAAAAATTACATCTTATATGAAACAAAACCGATAATAAACCGTCTCCCAGATATAGCTCAAAATTTCAAAGAACATTAAAAGGCTAGTAAATTTTACATTTAAAGATTCATTTGGAATTTAAAGTACTGATAATTTATTTTTAATTTTTTCGTTTGGTGCATTTCATACATTAATAAAGGGTTGCACAAAGAGAATGAACAAAAATAAAGAATGACAGAAGAGTAAACATTTCAGGTTACCATACTTGGCGCTTTATCACACATTTGGCAGCGGGCATCCACATGTTCAGTCAGGCCATTTCAGCATTTGCCCCGAATAACTCACTCAATTCAGGTGGATCCAATTCAACTAAAAAAATTAGAATTATTGAATAGAATACCACAAAATAACAATCAAGTCTTCGTTTGGAGCATTTCATTGGGTATTAAAAGGTTGCATAGAAAGAGCCTGCTCTGGATGAACATGCAAAAAGACACGGAGAACAAAGGAGTAAATAGTACAGGTTACCATACTTTGCGCTGTATCGCCCATTTGGCATCTGGCATCCACATATTCAGTCAGGCCGTTTCAGCATTTGCCCCAAGTAATGTTTGTGGCACTCAATTCAACTATAAAAAAGTTTTGGAATTATTCAATAGAATACCATAAAGTTATAACCAGGTCTTCGATCAGCAATTTTCGTTCATGCTCAACTAAACTATGGGCTTTAATCAAAAATGATGGTTTTCTGTTCATTATCGAATGAATTTTGTGTATATTCTTATTTATACTGAAAACATTACACAATATTTAATTATATCAAAACTTAGTAGATTGTATTTTATGTTTTTAATTTTTAAACATCATATTGTTAAACAAATCAGATTAAATGTGAAAACCGACTCAAAAGTATACATAATTTCAGTTTAATTCCTTGCTCAGGTTAGGATACAATCGGATAGAGACTTAAGTATTGCTCAATATTCTAAACCTTAAAAACATCCAGGCTTTAAGTTCAAATACATTACTGATTCTATTTTAAATCTTTAAAAGTAGAATCACGAATTCAAAAGGTAAAGAACTCTTCAGTTCACAAATATCTTCGAATATCGCTTAAAAAGCTTTACTTAAGACTAAAAATCTAATGGTAAATAGAACTCAAAATATCGTTGTATATATATCTAGCCCTCTATATCGAAGTTAAAATATTTCTTTGTTCCTGTAGGAATATGCCAGGTTTGACAGAAATTCCGGTAAAATTTATCAATATACGATTTACCTAAATCTTCTACTCGTTTTCAGGTATTTAGAAAGTTACAGAAAATACAGGATAGAAATTTATTGTTATTTCCCCATGTAAAAAAACCCGTTCCCGACCCGAAAACGAGAAAACTAAAGTTATTTTAGTTTTAAAAATTTTGAGAATTTAATTTTTATATCCTGTTTTTATATTATTTGCCAGAGAATATTTCGCAATTACATGTTACTTAAGATTTATAACTGTCAAACTTGACAATTTCTAAGAAAGCTTTAGATTTTCCTCAATTAATATCGTTAGAATTTTGAACAACTTTAAATTTGATGTAATTTTGTTTCACCAATCCTTCATTATATTCATTAGTTATTGATATTTCTAGAAAAATAACTGAACCAGTGTCGATTTTCTTTTACAAGTAGTGATTCCAATTTTCTCGGAAATCCGGCCAAATTCTACAACTTCATTTCTTCTTTTTCTCTCCATAAACAAGTTGATGACTTAAATCTGAAAGAAAGGGATGCAATCATTAAAATCATGTAACGATTAGTCAATAATTATGTTCCTAATTGGCAAATTTTTAAATTTACTTTAAACAACCATTCTAGTACTACATCATTAATATAATAGTAAAATAACTTTAATGGTGAACCCAAAGCATTAGTTTGTTATGTATGTGTGTAGAATATATTTTAAAAATAAGGAAATTTACGATCGAGAAGAATTTTGTATAGGAATTATTAATAGTTATATTTCCAGTAAATAAAAATTTATGATGAAAACTTAAACTTTGTAGTTATAAAAATTCACTCAATATTTATTAGGACTACTAATATTTCCCATGCGATTCCGAAATATGGGAAACCGGTGGGTAGCTTAAGGTAAATTAAAGTTCTGCAACAACAGCACTTTAAGCTTAGATTTGAATGCACTCAAGTTTTTAGTCTATATCTAGAAAGAATGACTGTTTGCACTCGCAATCAAAGTCCTTTAAGATCGTAAAATTTTAAAAAATTAAATAATCTAGGATTATCTTTAGTAATATGTATTAAAGTTTCGTTAAAAATGTAACACTACTCAAAGCTATAATAAGCGATCAAATGCCAATAAAAACTAAAAGACTAATTTTTTTAGGTCCGATAATTCAAAGCAATTCAAAATCATGCGAAACTTGTGGTGGGTAACTTAAGATAAATTCTCTGAATATAGTTCATTTAACCAATTCAAGACTCTAGACTACGCCTCCCCGATAATTACGGGCGGTTATGAACTTAGCCAGAAGGCCTTATCCCCGATCTAAAGGTAAGTAAGCGAGGTGAGCTCTGTTAAGAAAAATATAATTTTAAATTTAGAAAGGAGTAATTTAGATGCCGGTCATTAAAAGGTGGGTAAGAGAAATCGTAAGGGCTGGTGGTTGTAGTCTTGAACCTGAAAAATACTTAAACAGAAAGTATCAATACCCTGAAAGGAAAAGAATAATTAGTAGGCACTTTTAGGTTTTACACTAGATGGAGTCTTACGATCTAATTAATAACATCAAACACAGTTAGGTACAATTTCTGCTCCATAATAAAAAATACACATAAATATTTCTATTTATTTTTATTATTTTATAATTTTTATTTTTATTATTTTATATTTTTTTTTCACATCACATCACATTTACATTACAACATAAAAGGGAAGGGGATGAAGTAATAAGCACAGAGCGGAAGAGATTAAGGTAGATTAACTATTGTCAGGAGATCAGTGCGGCGCGAGGCCTGCGTTTCTTAGAAGGGCTGTAGTGATCGTAATCCGGAAGTTCGGCTATTATTTCATTTGGAATACTATTGAGGCTATAGTAAAAATTTTGGGATGATTTAATACAAGATTGTTTGAACGTTAACATATTGAAATCACGTCTTATTACTTCATTGGATAAATATCGATGTGCGCCTCTAACTCGCCTCATGAATTTATTTTGTACTTTTTCAATTAAATTCATATTAGACTTCGCGGCAAACGACCAGACCGGAGCTGCGTATAGAGCGGTAGGGAGAACTATTGTTTTATATAAAATAATTTTATTTTTATTACTTAAGTGTTTACTATTAAGAAGCATTTTTAAATTTTCTAATTTTCCTATCATTTTATTTTTGACTTCCGTTATGTGAGGACGCCAGGTTAGTTTTTTGTCTAATATTACACCTAAATATTTTACAGAGTTTTCCCAGTTAATTGCCTCGTCGAGTAGATACAATCTAGGGGGAGTTTTGTAAGTACGAGTAAAATAAATAGCATTACATTTAGAGGGGTTGACTTTAATTTTTCATTTAGTAAACCAATCTTCCAGAGTGTCCAAGTGTGACTGAATGTAACTAGCAACAGAGTTAACGTGTGGGGCTGAAGCAATTATAGCCGTGTCATCCGCATACAAGGCTAGAGAAGTATAACCATTTCTAGGAATATCATTAATGTAAATATTAAACAGGGTGGGACCTAAGATGGAGCCTTGTTGAACACCTGCTGTTATTGATTTTAAAGTGGAGAAAGTGTTTTGTATGCGGACGGTGAAATGACGATCGCAAAGGTAATTGTGTAAGAAATGTATTAAAGCATCAGGCATTTTGAGCTGGATTAGTTTGTAAATGAGGCCTACATGCGAGATGCGGTCGAAAGCCTTTGCGATGTCTAAGAAGAGTGCACCAGTTGGCTTACGTGATTGTAATCCCTCGCTAGCGAGTTCCACAACACGAAGCAACTGATGAGAGGTGTTGTGCTGGTTACGAAAACCAAATTGCTCCGGAATTAGCACATTATTTCCCTGCAGGAAGAATTGGAGGCGGTTATATATCACTCGGTCGGCAACTTTACTGAGGCAACTCAATAGACTAATTGGGCGATAACTAGCAGGAAAAGTTAGATTAGCTTTAGGTTTGGGTATAGGACACACTATTGCAGTTTTCCAGGCATTTGGAAAATATTTAAATTTCATCATATAGTTAATTATTGCCGTTACATAAATTAATATATTAGGAGGCAGGTTTTTAATGCATCTATTTGAGATTTCATCTATTCCAGGAGATTTATTATTTTTAAGATTTTTAATAATTAAAGCAACTTCTGCGATAGTAGCCGGAGTTAAATCATTACTTGGAGGGTTACTAAGAAAATTATTTACTGTACTAATAACCTGGCGGTCGTGATCCTCGTCTTCTAAAATCCTCATTAGGCGCAAATTGAGTTTCATAAACTTCCGCGATCGCTTCTGCTTTACCAGCCGGATCGAAAGCTACACCATTTAATCCATGGATGGGAGGTATGCTGTTATAACCATTACCCCTCAGACGCTTCTGAAATTTCCATAAAGAATTGTCCTCGGTAGTAAGGTTACTTATGAAATCTGACCATTGTTTCTGTCTATAAATTTGAATCTTTTCTCCGACAGTCCGCTTGAGAACAAAGTACTCTTGCCTGGATGAAGGGGTACGAAGATATTGATAAAGTTTACGTGCTGCATTTCTATTATGAATTAAATTCTTAATATGGGTAGGTAATTTGTGAACTTTAGGTTTTTTAATTATATGGGAAGAACTTTTCTTAGCTGCATTAATAGTTTCAGTTAAGTTAATTACAGCACTTTCTATACAATTAGTAGATCTAATACTAGGAAAGAATAATTTAGCAGAGGCAAGAGTTTCCTGGAACTGACGCCAATTAGTATAAGTGGTGGGCTCAGAAACTTGGGTAGTCAACTGCAGATCGATTGTCAGAAGAACTGGCAAATAATCTGAGTCAAAAATATCCAGAGTTTCAACATTACATTTAAAGGGGACGTTTTTGATGAGAGCAAGGTCAATAGTGGAGGGTCGTCCTGCAAAAAATTTTGGGGGGGGGGGTGAAGAAGGTTAACATCAGTATTATCGGTGACTAAATTTAGAAGCTCTCGGCCATAATTGTTAGTACTATAGCAGTTCCAGGCTTTGTTACGGGCATTAAAGTCACCAGCCATAACAGAGTAGTTAGAGTAATTAAGAATTTTTAGAATATCATCTTTAGGGAAACCTCTACCAATTTTAAAATAAGCATTAGTTATTAGAATTTTGTTATTGTTGTCAGGCAAAACCATAACAGAGTCGGACTCAAGTACGTCCGAAACAAGGTCAGATACAGCATAGTGATTAATAGATCTTTTAATATAAATGGCAAGACCACCTTGGGCTTGTCTGCCAACAGTAGCACGATCCTTACGGTAAAGTATATAATTAGCAATGTTATACCTAATATCCGGTTTTAATTTAGTTTCCTGAATTAATACAATATCTATATCGGAGTCTTCTAAATAATGCCTAAGTTCGGTAATTTTATTACCGAGGCCGTTTGCATTCCAAAATAAAATATTGAGGGTAGAGACACATTGATATGTAACCATCATGGGGTTTGTCAAAATAATTAGCTATAACTTCGAAAGCCATCAGGAGTTTTTGAATTGGATCATTATTTTCTTTCATAATTTTGGCTATTTCTTTAAACATATTAATGATATCTTTAACATTATAGTTTTTAGTGAAGTCTACAATTAATTTAAATAATTCACCTATACCTTCCTGATTAGAATTATTACTATTAGAGTTATTTTCATTAGAGTTAGTTTTCTTAGTAATATTTTTATTATCATTAGCAGGTTTAGCACTATTTGGTTTTTCATTTTACCTTTTATCATTAGGCTTTAAGCTGCTAGTTTCTTTAGTTTTAATTGGGGATTGAGTTTTTTTCTTTAATTGGGGTAGAATTGGAGGTTATTAAGCTTGAAGTTGGGATAGCTATTTTAGGATTATTACCTGTTGTATTATTTTTTCTCTGATCCCAAGCATTAACTGCTGGAATAGGGGCAGGGGTGAAGCTTTGAGGTTTTTTAGTATTTTTGTTTTTTAGTTTGTTGGCAGGATGAGCCCTGCAACCTTTGAAGTTTGCTGTGTGATTTTCTCCACAATTTGCACATTTAAAGTTTTGGTGTTCTATGTTACATTCTCTAGCTAAGTGATCTTTTGAGCATTTTAGGCATTTAGGCGTTAAGTTACACGTTAGAGATGAGTGACCAAACTCCTGACATCTATAGCATTGGGGGATGCCTACATTATTATATTTTTCGAAGGTTACTGCAAGATAGTTAATAGTTTTGATTTTATTAATATTATCTACAAAAGAGTTTGAGACTACAGTTGCGAGGAATAGTGGCATAGGTTTTTTAGTTTTGCGATTTGTAAGATAATTTTTAAGGGTTCAATTTTTACTTCTTTAAGGGCTTCCTCAATATCACTTATTTCAGTGTTTACAGGGAGGCCTCTAATAATGAATTTTTTTTGGTTTATCTGCTTTTAAATCAAGGGACCTAACAGGGATTTTGTTTTCATTTAGGTATCTTTGGATTTTCCTGAAGGAATCTAAGCAATTTGTTGTAATTTGGATTTTATTTTTATTTAGTTTAGTATTTATGTTACTAGATAGAGAGTGCAGAGTTTGCAATAATTGTTTACAGTTAGTTGGGACCTCAACAAATAATTGATAAGGACTTTTACGTTTAATTTCATTATTTACAGTACTGTTATTTAGAGCATTTACATTAACATTTGCATCATTAGTTTTATTTACATTACTACTAGTTATTTCATTAGTAATATTTTCATCATTATTTTGGGGTTCCTCAACATTTAAACATTCAAATCTATTTTTAGTTACTATAATATTTTCATTATCAGAGTCAGAGTTTTTTCTTTTACGTTTAGCATTTTTCTTTTCAATAATCCTGAGACAGTCGTCGTTACCTCTAATCATTTCAACATTAAATGCACTTAGATACTTATTAATACATTTATGCATACCATTAAAAAACATTTTAAAATAACAATTTGACATAAAAACATGAATATCATGACAACGGTTATCAATGCAATCAAAAATTGGAATTAAAGCATCTCTTACCTTAGGCATGTCTTCGTCTCGCTCGTCCAGAAGGGTCTCCACGAAGGACAGGAAGTCTTGAATTAATGGGTAATATTCCCAGTTGGAGTCGAATGTTTCTTTAAATTTCGAGTGGAAGGACACAACGTCGTCTATTATGGAACACGAAGAAGAATTCGAGCAAATGCTCTCGTCGTCATGAACCGATCCATCGTCCATTGCTTCAGGCTCAGCATAAGCCACATCAGCCATAGTCCAGTCCGCGTCGATAACAGGAGCACACACAATCACAAAAATAACCGTACAGCGACGGCAAGATTACCCGAGCCAAGCGGCCCAACACCACACACAGCACCGGATAAAAAACAGTAACAACCGGAAACCACTAATCCGCAGGAGCGCACAGGATAACGTCCTCACTCTACGAAGGCAGAGAGGGAAGTGTCCACTCTAGACTACCTGGAATTTCTAGACTATCTAGAATGTATGACTTCTCACCCCCCTCCTTCAAAACTTCAAGAGAAATTATTTCAATTTCTTAACTTGCAACATCCTGAATTGTTGTCATTTTAAAACTGCTGGATCAAAAAGCTGCTTAATTGTTGCTTCTGAATTCCGATAAAAATTTAAACTCAAGATATTTATTCAGAGCACTGCTAATATATCCAAAATGATCCAAAAATATTGGAAACTCGTGGGTAACTGACGTGTTCTGCAACAATAGCACGCTATTAAATCCGAGTCTAGATTTCAAAAAACTAGAATTTCTAATCTCAAGGTCAAGGTAATTGAGTTTAACGGAGCACCTAGCAAATTGTAAGGTACTCTATCTTCCGAACGTAAGTCGATCAAACATAAGTTTCGGCCTCTAGGCAAAAAGTGATCCAAACAAATTTAATACACTCCAGCTCACAAGGAAGCGAGGAGGTGATGACGATCTCATAGAAAATTTATGAGTAACTAACGCTTTGTCTAATTGGGGGATAATTAGACTGTAACCTTGACAATGACCATCCGGTCGGGTTAACAGCAATACATAGATCAACAACATGAAGCTCAGAAATAATAAAAAGTATAACAATAATAAAAATAGGGACAGTAGAAAGTTGCAACTTGGTACAACAAATAAACAAAAAGTGACAATACTACCAAAAATTTCTAATCTGTTCATCCAAAACAAATTGCTTTTTGCACTCACTTCAAAATTTCAAACGAAAAATATTAAGGCCCTCTAAATTTTAGACATCCTAAATTGTACATTTTAAAATTGCTGGGTCAAAACTGGTCCGTTGTTAGATCTCTCCAAAACATAAAATGTTATTTCAAAACATTTGAATTCTAATAAAAGTTTAGAGTCAATATATTTATTCGCGCTAACACTAATATTCACAATACAACTCAAAATACGAGAAACTTAAAGGTAACTTAATGTAAATAAAAGATCTGAAACAATAACTCTTTAATTAATCTCATCTTGGCTATAAGAGCAGTGCAATTGCTTGTCTATCACCCTCAGTGAATGAGTATATGCCCTCACCTTCAACACTTCAAATAGAAAGTATAAATGATTTTAAATTTCTAACTATGTAACATCCTAAATTGTCATCCATTTTAAACTTGCTAGTTGATAAAACATGGCCCGATTTAGTTAGGCTTAACAAATCTGTAAAGATAATTCTGTAACAGCAGTTATTAAAGTTAGGTAAACTCAGCATTTAAAGCCTAGAATTCAATACACATAACTTTTATATTTTCAATTGATGGGTTAAGAAACACCTTACGTTGTTATTAGGTGAAATCAAAACATTACAGCAACTCAATAAAAGCAAAATATACAATACGCCTACCCGTAGATTTCCTGCTTTACTACTCAAGTGCCAAACGCGGTGAAAGCTGCATCTTAAATACGCCAGCACGGCCCCGCAGTGGATAAAAATTTGCATTTTTGCAGTTGCCAAATACAAAATCATATTCGACTACTACTAATATATTATAATCTAGATAGAAAAGTTACAATCTTTCGTTAATTTAACGATATGGGGTAACATTTTTCACACCTAACATTTTTTAAATAAGAATTTAATTTTAGAAACACTAGAAACGTAATAATTTTTTCTCAAATTTTTATCTGTTACAGGTATATGAAACTCAATGTTTACAAATTGAGTTTAATTTACTGCTAATGAATATATAATAATTTCTGCAGTGTTTCATCTGTAGTCATGATATCCTAGTCTTTCATGCTGAAATCTGTTACTAATATTACAGTTACTAATTAAAAATGGAATTCAATAATAATATTAAGTGCTGGTCTCACCAAAGTCGTTTAACGCCTAACCACGATTAGCCCATGGCACAACCAATGATGGGACGCGATTTTCCATTTAAACAACGATTAATCGTGGTTAGTTGTTAAATCGTTTTGGTGATACCGGCCCTAAGGAAATAATTATTCCTCAGGGCTGGTTTAATTATTTTTTCCATATAATTTAATAATTATATGGAAAAAAATTTCGTAACATCAGAATGGTGAAAATTAGCCGACTTACCTGTGACAAGCTGGCACGATTTGACCTAGCTTGGGTATTTTCTCTCCAGATTTTCCACGAATTCGGAGTGGATTGATCCCGTAAGTAGGTACAATGTTGGAAAGACCTAAAAGATGATGATGCAACTGGATTCTCTAGCCCTCTAATCCAGATATTTCTGACAATAAGCATAGAATGACAACGAGCAGAAAATAAAACAGCTAAAAAGAAGAAAGAAAAATACAATAGAGGGGAAATAAGAGTACATGACAGAAAAATCTAGAGAGTAGAAAGTTTAGGGTTGGAAAAATAAAGTATTTATTGTGGCCAGAGACAGCGTTCAAAAAAGACACAGGATCTCACAGGAGGAGTTTGCAACAGAATTCCCTGTGCCAAGCCCTCTAGTTCTGTTGTTGCTAGTAATGATAATGCATTAGTCTATGAAATTGAATTGGCTTGACATTTGTAGAGTTGAATTAATTAAGGTAGTGAACGGGGGAAAAGAAAAGAAAATGCCTGAGTTTGGGGGGGGGGAGAGAATATACAATACAAAAAATTACATTGATAAAAAACCAGTGACTAAATTCAAATGCACACTTAAATTAAAACTGGTTACACTAGAATTATTTAGTAGTACACTAATATCATATAATTTTTTTA
Source organism: Pardosa pseudoannulata (assembly GCA_032207245.1). Classification (NCBI taxonomy): domain Eukaryota; kingdom Metazoa; phylum Arthropoda; class Arachnida; order Araneae; family Lycosidae; genus Pardosa; species Pardosa pseudoannulata. The sequence goes on along the minus strand of CM063506.1, from coordinate 166,864,473 downwards.
ATTAATTAATAACATAGAAAGAAAAAGTAGGAGCAACCAGAAACTGTGCAAAAACAGAATAATGAATATCTTAGGGGGGATTCAAAGTTATTTTTTCAGCCAATGACAATTGAAGTGACAGACCAATGACAATCTTAGGATTTGACCCTCCAAACTTGGAGCAACAGAGAATGCTGCTGCAGCTAGGCTTGCAGCAGAGAGAGGAGATGTGGGGAAGAAACTCGGAAGGGTGGGGGAGGATTGAAGCCGAGGTTTCAGGAACCAATCTTAGCATAGGAAATACAATTGCATAGACACTTTATATACTCAAACAACAGCCGAGCACGTACAATGGTTTTGTACCAAAGCAAGTCCGTTATTCTAAATGGAGGATAGTCATAAGGTAATAGTTCTTCGGTGTTTGTGTGTGTCTGTATGTAGAATACAAATTGTTCTTTAAGAATTAAGTTACAGTAGCATCAAATATATAACTGTGGAGAATAAGATTTACCATCATTGGATAATACCTTTTCTGATGGCCTACATCAATATTTTATGGCAGGGTTAAAATTGTATTTAAAACAATAAGTCATCTTTTAGACGATCGTCAATAGATGGAGCCACTAAAATCTCTAATTTTAATTTTTAATATTATCCAAATTGATAAAAAATAAAATTCATATAAAAGATATTATTTTATTTTAAGAAATTAAGACCTTGATATTATTTGTATTTATGCATACATAAATTGTTATTCACTTTCAACAAATACATTGCACAATAGTTAAGAACTATTAATTCTATATCAAAATATATAAAACTATACATATAAATAAAAAAAATGAAGATTAAAATTGAAATATATAATATTGTATATTATATATAATAAATATATATAAATAATATATAAAATTGAATAATATATAAGACAGGTACTACTACTATATATATAAATAATATATAAAATAGAAATATATATACTTGTGTGTGTGTTAGTAGAATACAAATTGTTCTTTAAAAATTAAGTTACAGTAGCATCAAGTATATAACTATAGAGAATAAGATTTACCATCATTGGATAATACTTTTTTTGATTTCCTACATAAATATTTTAAAGTAGGTTAAAACTCTATTTAAAACAATTATTTATCTTTTAGACGACCGTCAATAGATGGCGTCACTAAAATCTCTAATTTTAAATTTCAATAAAATCAACATTTATAAAAAGTAAAATTCGTCTAATAGATATTATTTTATATTAAGAAATTAAGGTCTTGATATTACTTGTATTTATGCATACATAAATTGTTATTCACTTTCAACAAATACATTGCACAATAGTTAAGAACTATTAATTCTATATCAAAATATATAAAACTATACATATAAATAAACAAATGAAGATTAAATTTGAAATATATAATATTGTATATTATATATAATAAATATATATAAATAATTTATAAAATTGAATTATATATAAAACAGCTACTACTCTTCATATATAAATAATATATAAAATTGAAATATATATACTTGTGTGTGATACTAGAATACAAATTGTTCTTTAAGAATTAAGTTACAGTAGCATCAAGTATATAACTGTGGAGAATAAGATTTACCATCGTTGGATAATACTTATTTTTATAGCCTACATCAATATTTTAAAACAGGGTTAAAATTCTGTTTAAAACAATAAGTCATCGGTCAAAATCGGTCAAAAATTTTCGGACCCCGGAAAATTTTCCGAAGTCGGAACAACAATTTTTCGACCCCGGAAAATTTTCAAAATCGGTCAAAAATTTTCGGATCCCGGAAAATTTTCCGAAGTCGAACCAAAATTTTTTCGACCCCTTAAAATTTTCAAAATCGGTCAAAAATTTTCGGACCCCGGAAAATTTTCCGAAGTCGGACCAAAATTTTTTCGACCCCGGAAAATTTTCAAAATCAGTCAAAAATTTTCGGACCCCGGAAAATTTTCCGAAGTCGGACCAAAATTTTTTCGACCCCGGAAAATTTTCAAAATCGGTCAAAAATTTTCGGACCCCGGAAAATTTTCCGAAGTCGAACCAAAATTTTTTCGACCCCGGAAAATTTTCAAAATCGGTCAAAAATTTTCGGACCCCGGAAAATTTTCCGAAGTCGGACCAAAATTTTTTCTACCCCGGAAAATTTTCAAAATCGGTCAAAAATTTTCGGACCCCGGAAAATTTTCCGAAGTCGGACCAAAATTTTTTCGACCCCGGAAAATTTTCAAAATCGGTCAAAAATTTTCGAACCCAGGAAAATTTTAAGAAGTCGGACCAAAATTTTTTCGACCCCGGAAAATTTTCAAAATCGGTCAAAAATTTTCGGACCCCGGAATATTTTCCGAAGTCGGACCAAAATTTTTTCTACCCCGGAAAATTTTCAAAATCGGTCAAAAATTTTCGAACCCAGGAAAATTTTAAGAAGTCGGACCAAAATTTTTTCGACCCCGGAAAATTTTCAAAATCGGTAAAAAATTTTCGGATACCGGAAAATTTTCCGAAGTCGAACCAAAATTTTTTCGACCCCGGAAAATTTTCAAAATCGGTCAAAAATTTTCGGACCCCGGAAAATTTTCAGAAGTCGGACCAAAATTTTTTCGACCCCGGAAAATTTTCAAAATCGGTCAAAAATTTTCGGACCCCGGAAAATTTTCCGAAGTCGGACCAAAATTTTTTCGACCCCGGAAAATTTTCAAAATCGGTCAAAAATTTTCGGACCCCGGAAAATTTTCCGAAGTCGGACCAAAATTTTTTCGGACCCCGGAAAATTTTCCGAAGTCGGACCAAAATTTTTTCGACCCCGGAAAATTTTCAAAATCGGTAAAAAATTTTCGGACCCCGGAAAATTTTCCGAAGTCGGACCAAAATTTTTTCGACCCCGGAAAATTTTCAAAATCGGTCAAAAATTTTCGGACCCCGGAAAATTTTCCGAAGTCGGACCAAAATTTTTTCGACCCCGGAAAATTTTCAAAATCGGTCAAAAATTTTCGGACCCCGGAAAATTTTCCGAAGTCGGAAAAATTTTCCGAAGTCGGACCAAAATTTTTTCGACCCCGGAAAATTTTCAAAATCGGTCAAAAATTTTCGGACCCCGGAAAATTTTCCGAAGTCGGACCAAAATTTTTTCGACCCCGGAAAATTTTCAAAATCGGTCAAAAATTTTCGGACCCCGGAAAATTTTCCGAAGTCGGACCAAAATTTTTTCGACCCCGGAAAATTTTCAAAATCGGTCAAAAATTTTCGGACCCCGGAAAATTTTCCGAAGTCGGACCAAAATTTTTTCGGCGGAAAATTTTCCGAAGTCGGACCAAAATTTTTTCGACCCCGGAAAATTTTTAAAATCGGTCAAAAATTTTCGGACCCCGGAAAATTTTCCGAAGTCGGACCAATATTTTTTTGACCCCGAAAAATTTTCGAAATCGGTCAAAAATTTTCGGACCCCGGAAAATTTTCCGAAGTCGGATCAAATTTTTTTCGACCCCGGAAAATTTTCAAAATCGGTCAAAAATTTTCGGACCCCGGAAAATTTTCCGAAGTCGGACCAAAATTTTTTCGGACCCCGGAAAATTTTCAAAATCGTTAAAAAATTTCGGACCCCGGAAAATTTTCCGAAGTCGGACCAAAAGTATTTCGACCCCGGAAAATTTTCAAAATCGGTCAAAAATTTTCGGACCCCGGAAAATTTTACGAAGTCGGACCAAAATTTTTTCGACCCCGGAAAATTTTCAAAATCGGTCAAAAATTTTCGGACCCCGGAAAATTTTCCGAAGTCGGACCAAAATTTTTTCGACCCCGGAAAATTTTCAAAATCGGTAAAAAATTTTCGGACCCCGGAAAATTTTTCGAAGTCGGACCAAAATTTTTTCGACCCCGGAAAATTTTCAAAATCGGTCAAAAATTTTCGGACCCCGGAAAATTTTCCGAAGTCGGACAAAAATTTTTTCGACCCCGGAAAAATTTTCAAAATCGGTCAAAAATTTTCGGACCCCGGAAAATTCTTCGAAGTCGGACCAAAATTTTTTCTACCCCGCGAAATTTTCAAAATCGGTCAAAAATTTTCGGACCCCGGAAAATTTTTCGAAGTCGGACCAAAATTTTTTCGACCCCGGAAAATTTTCAAAATCGGTCAAAAATTTTCGGACCCCGGAAAATTTTCCGAAATCGGACCAAATTTTTTTCAACCAGGAAAATTTTCAAAATCGGTAAAAAAAATTTTTTCGGACCCCGGAAAATTTTCCGAAGTCGGACCAAAATTTTTTCGACCCCGGAAAATTTTCAAAATCGATCAAAAATTTTCTGACCCCGGAAAACTTTTCGCAGTCGGACCAAATTATTTCGACCCCGGAAAATTTTCAAAATCGGTCAAAAATTTTCGGACCCCGGAAAATTTTCCAAAGTCGGACCAAAATTTTTTCGACCCCGGAAAATTTTCAAAATCGGTCAAAAATTTTCGGACCCCGGAAAATTTTCCGAAGTCGGACCAAATTTTTTTCCAACCCGGAAAATTTTCAAAATCGGTCAAAAATTTTTGGACCCCGGAAAATTTTCAAATTTATCAAAAATTTTCGGACCCCGGAAAATTTTCCGAAGTCGGACCAAAATTTTTTCGACCCCGGAAAATTTTCAAAATCGGTCAAAAATTTTCGGACCCCGGAAAATTTTCCGAAGCCGGACCAAAATTTTTTCGACCCCGGAAAATTTTCAAAATCGGTCAAAAATTTTCGGACACCGGAAAATTTTCCGAAGTCGGACGAAAATTTTTTCGACCCCGGAAAATTTTCAAAATCGGTCAAAAATTTTCGGACCCCGGAAAAATTTCTTAAGTCGGACCAAAATTTTTTCGACTCCGGAAAATTTTCAAAATCGGTTAAAAATTTTTGGACCCCGGAAAATTTTCCGAAGTCGGACCAAAATTTTTTCGACCCCGGAAAATTTTCAAAATCGGTAAAAATTTTTCGAATCCCGGAAAATTTTCCGAAGTCGGACCAAAATTTTTTCGACTTTTTCGACCCCGAAAATTTTCAAAATCGGTCAAAAATTTTCGGACCCCGAAAAATTTTCCGAAGTCGGACCAAAATTTTTTCGACCCCGGAAAAATTTCAAAATCGGTCAAAAATTTTCGGACCCCGGAAAATTTTCCGAAGTCGGACCAAAATTTTTTCGACCCCGGAAAATTTTCAAAATCGGTCAAAAATTTTCGGACCCCGGAAAATTTTCCGAAGTCATACCAAAATTTTTTCGACCCCGAAAATTTTCAAAATCGGTAAAAAATTTTCGGACCCCGGAAAATTTTCCGAAGTCGGACCAAAATTTTTTCGACCCCGGAAAGTTTTCAAAATCGGACAAAAATTGTCGGACCCCGGAAAATTTTCCGAAGCCGGACGAAAATTTTTTCGACCCCGGAAAAATTTCAAAATCGGTCAAAAATTTTCGGACCCCGGAAAATTTTCCGAAGTCGAAACAAAATTTTTTCGACCCCGGAAAATTTTCAAAATCGGTCAAAAATTTTCGGACCCCGGAAAATTTTCCGAAATCGGACCAAAATTTTTTCGACCCCGGAAAATTTTCAAAATTTCTCGGACAACGGAAAATTTTCCGAATCCGGACCAAAATTTTTTCGACCCCGGAAAATTTTCAAAATAGGTCAAAATTTTTCGGACCCCGGAAAATTTTCCGAAGTCGGACCAAAATTTTTTCGGACCCCGGAAAATTTTCCGAAGTCGGACAAAAATTTTTTCGACCCCGGAAAATTTTCAAAATCGGTCAAAAATTTTCGGACCCCGGAAAATTTTCCGAAGTCGGACCAAAATTTTTTCGACCCCGGAAAATTTTCAAAATCGGTCAAAAATTTTCGGACCCCGGAAAATTTTCCGAAGTCGGACCAAAATTTTTTCGACCCCGGAAAATTTTAAAAATCGGTCAAAAATTTTCGGACCCCGGAAAATTTTCCGAAGTCGGACCAAAATTTTTTCGACCCCGGAAAATTTTCAAAATCGGTCAAAAATTTTCGGACCCCGGAAAATTTTCCGAAGTCGGACCAAAATTTTTCGACCCCGGAAAATTTTCAAAATCGGTCAAAAATTTTCGGACCCCGGAAAATTTTCCGAAGCCGGACGAAAATTTTTTCGACCCCGGAAAATTTTCAAAATCGGTCAAAAATTTTCGGACACCGGAAAATTTTCCGAAGTCGGACCACAATTTTTTCGGACCCCGAAAAATTTTCCGAAGTCGGAACAAAATTTTTTCGACCCCGGAAAATTTTCAAAATCGGTCAAAAATTTTCGGACCCCGGAAAATTTTCCGAAGTCGGACCAAAATTTTTTCGACCCCGGAAAATTTTCAAAATCGGTAAAAAATTTTCGGACCCCGGAAAATTTTCCGAAGTCGGACCAAAATTTTTTCGACCCCGGAAAATTTTCAAAATCGGTCAAAAATTTTCGGACCCCGGAAAATTTTCCGAAGCCGGACCAAAATTTTTTCGACCCCGGAAAATTTTCAAAATCGGTCAAAAATTTTCGGACCCCGGAAAATTTTCCGAAGTCGGACCAAAATTTTTTCGACCCCGGAAAATTTTCAAAATCGGTCAAAAATTTTCGGACCCCGGAAAATTTTCCGAAGTCGGACCAAAATTTTTTCGACCCCGGAAAATTTTCAAAATCGGTCAAAAATTTTCGGACCCCGGAAAATTTTCCGAAGTCGGACCAAAATTTTTTCGACCCCGGAAAATTTTCAAAATCGGTCAAAAATTTTCGGACCCCGGAAAATTTTCCGAAGTCGGACCAAAATTTTTTCGACCCCGGAAAATTTTCAAAATCGGTAAAAAATTTTCGGACCCCGGAAAATTTTCCGAAGTCGGACCAAAATTTTTTCGACCCCGGAAAATTTTCAAAATCGGTCAAAAATTTTCGGACACCGGAAAATTTTCCGAAGTCGGACCACAATTTTTTCGGACCCCGAAAAATTTTCCGAAGTCGGAACAAAATTTTTTCGACCCCGGAAAATTTTCAAAATCGGTCAAAAATTTTCGGACCCCGGAAAATTTTCCGAAGTCGGACCAAAATTTTTTCGACCCCGGAAAATTTTCAAAATCGGTAAAAAATTTTCGGACCCCGGAAAATTTTCCGAAGTCGGACCAAAATTTTTTCGACCCCGGAAAATTTTCAAAATCGGTCAAAAATTTTCGGACCCCAGATAATTTTCCAAATCCGGACCAAAATTTTTTCGACCCCGGAAAATTTTCAAAATCGGTCAAAAATTTTCGGACCCCGTAAAATTTCACGAAGTCGGACCAAAATTATTTCGACAACGGAAAATTTTAAAAATCAGTCAAAAATTTTCGGAACCCGGAAAATTTTCCGAAGTCGGACAAAAATTTTTTCGACCCCGGAAAATTTTCAAAATCGGTCAAAAATTTTCGGACCCCTTAAAATTTTCCGAATTCGGACCAAAATTTTTTCGACCCCGGAAAATTTTCAAAATCGGTCAAAAATTTTCGGACACCGGAAAATTTTCCGATGTCGGACCACAATTTTTTCGGACCCCGAAAAATTTTCCGAAGTCGGAACAAAATTTTTTCGACCCCGGAAAATTTTCAAAATCGGTCAAAAATTTTCGGACCCCGGAAAATTTTCCGAAGTCGGACCAAAATTTTTTCGACCCGGAAAATTTTCAAAATCGGTAAAAAATTTTCGGACCCCGGAAAATTTTCCGAAGTCGGACCAAAATTTTTTCGACCCCGGAAAATTTTCAAAATCGGTCAAAAATTTTCGGACCCCGGAAAATTTTCCGAAGTCGGAACAAAATTTTTTCGACCCCGGAAAATTTTCAAAATCGGTCAAAAATTTTCGGACCCCGGAAAATTTTCCGAAGTCGGACCAAAATTTTTTCGACCCCGGAAAATTTTCAAAATCGGTCAAAAATTTTCGGACCCCGGAAAATTTTCCGAAGTCGGACCAAAATTTTTTCGACCCCGGAAAATTTTCAAAATCGGTCAAAAATTTTCGGACACCGGAAAATTTTCCGATGTCGGACCACAATTTTTTCGGACCCCGAAAAATTTTCCGAAGTCGGAACAAAATTTTTTCGACCCCGGAAAATTTTCAAAATCGGTCAAAAATTTTCGGACCCCGGAAAATTTTCCGAAGTCATACCAAAATTTTTTCGACCCCGAAAATTTTCAAAATCGGTAAAAAATTTTCGGACCCCGGAAAATTTTCCGAAGTCGGACCAAAATTTTTTCGACCCCGGATAATTTTCAAAATCGGTCAAAAATTTTCGGACCCCGGAATATTTTCCGAAGTCGGTCAAAAATTTTTTCGACCCCGGAAAATTTTCAAAATCGGTCAAAAATTTTCGGACCCCGGAAAATTTTCCGAAGTCGGACCAAAATTTTTTCGACCCCGGAAAATTTTCAAAATCGGTCAAAAATTTTCGGACCCCGGAAAATTTTCAGAAGTCGGATCAAAATTTTTTCGACCCCGGAAAATTTTCAAAATCGGTCAAAAATTTTCGGACCCCGGAAAATTTTCCGAAGTCGGACCAAAATTTTTTCGACCCCGGAAAATTTTCAAAATCGGTCAAAAATTTTCGGACCCCGGAAAATTTTCCGAAGTCGGACCAAAATTTTTTTCGACCCCGGAAAATTTTCAAAATCGGTCAAAAATTTTCGGACCCCGGAAAATTTTCCGAAGTCGGACCAAAATTTTTTCGACCCCGGAAAATTTTCAAAATCGGTCAAAAATTTTCGGACCCCGGAAAATTTTCCGAAGTCGGACCAAAATTTTTTCGACCCCGGAAAATTTTCAAAATCGGTCAAAAATTTTCGGACCACGGAAAATTTTCCGAAGTCGGACCAAAATTTTTTCGAAACCGGAAAATTTTCAAAATCGGTCAAAAATTTTCGGACCCCGGAAAATTTTCCGAAGTCGGACGAAAATTTTTTCGACCCCGGAAAATTTTCAAAATCGGTCAAAAATTTTCGGACCCCGGAAAATTTTCCGAAGTCGGACCAAAATTTTTTCGACCCCGGAAAATTTTCAAAATCGGTAAAAAATTTTCGGACCCCGGAAAATTTTCCGAAGTCGGACCAAAATTTTTTCGACCCCGGAAAAATTTTCAAAATCGGTCAAAAATTTTCGGACCCCGGAAAATTTTAAGAAGTCGGACCAAAATTTTTTCGACCCCGGAAAATTTTCAAAATCGGTAAAAAATTATCGGTTACCGGAAAATTTTCCGAAGTCGGACCAAAATTTTTTCGGACCCCGAAAAATTTTCCGAAGTCGGAACAAAATTTTTTCGACCCCGGAAAATTTTCAAAATCGG
>CM063506.1:166829101-166855044 GCA_032207245.1 Pardosa pseudoannulata | reverse complement strand
CCCCCCGGAAAATTTTCAAAATCGGTCAAAAATTTTCGGACCCCGGAAAATTTTCCGAAGTCGGACCAAAATTTTTTCGACCCCGGAAAATTTTCAAAATCGGTCAAAAAATTTTTCAACCCCGGAAACTTTTCAAAATCGGTCAAAAATTTTCGGACCCCGGAAAATTTTCCGAAGTCGGACCAAAATTTTTTCGGAAAATTTTTTCAATCGGTCAAAAAATTTTTTCGACCCCGGAAATATTTTTAAATCAAAAATTTTCGGACCCGGAAAATTTTCCGAAGTCGGACCAAAATTTTTTCCACCCCGGAAAATTTTCAAAATCGGTCAAAAATTTTCGGACCCCGGAAAATTTTTCGAAGCCGGACCGAAATTTTTTCGACCCCGGAAAATTTTCAAAATCGGTCAAAAATTTTCGGACCCCGGAAAATTTTCCGAAGTCGGACCAAAATTTTTTCCACCCCGGAAAATTTTCAAAATCGGTCAAAAATTTTCGGACCCCGGAAAATTTTTCGAAGTCGGACCGAAATTTTTTTGACCCCGGAAAATTTTCAAAATCGGTCAAAAATTTTCGGACCCCGGAAAATTTTCCGAAGTCGGACCGAAATTTTTTCCACCCCGGAAAATTTTCAAAATCGGTCAAAAATTTTCGGACCCCGGAAAATTTTTCGAAGTCGGACCAAAATTTTTTCGACCCCGGAAAATTTTCAAAATCGGTCAAAAATTTTCGGACCGGAAAATATTCCGAAGTCGGACCAAAATTTTTTCGACGTCTAATTTATCAAAATCGGAAAATTTTCGGAAAATTTTCGAAGTCGGACCAAAATTTTTTCGACCCCGGAAAATTTTCAAAATCGGTCAAAAATTTTTCGAAAATTTTCAAAATCGGTCAAAAATTTTCGGACCCCGGAAAATTTTCCGAAGTCGGACCAAAATTTTTTCGACCCCGGAAAATTTTCAAAATCGGTACCAAAATATTTTTCGGATTTTCGAATTTCCGGAAAATTTTCCGAAAATTTTCCGAAGTCGGACCAAAATATTTTCAACCCCGGAAAATTTTCAAAATCGGTCAAAAATTTTCGGACCCCGGAAAATTTTCCGAAGTCGGACCAAAATTTTTTCGACCCCGGAAAATTTTCAAAATCGGTCAAAAATTTTCGGACCCCGGAAAATTTTCCGAAGTCGGACGAAAATTTTTTCGACCCCGGAAAATTTTCAAAATCGGTCAAAAATTTTCGGACCCCGGAAAAATTTTCCGAAGTCGGACCAAAATTTTTTCGACCCCGGAAAATTTTCAAAAAATCGTGTCAAAAAATTTTCGGACCCCGGAAAATTTTCCGAAGTCGGACCAAAATTTTTTCGACCCCGGAAAATTTTCAAAATCGGTCAAAAATTTTCGGACCCCGGAAAATTTTCCGAAGTCGGACCAAAAATTTTTCGACCCCGGAAAATTTTCAAAATCGGTCAAAAATTTTCGGACCCCGGAAAATTTTCCGAAGTCGGACCGAAAATTTTTCGACCCCGGAAAATTTTCAAAATCGGTCAAAAATTTTCGGACCCCGGAAAATTTTCCGAAGTCGGACCAAAATTTTTTCGACCCCGGAAAATTTTTTCAAAATCGGAAAATTTTCACCCGGAAAATCGTGGTCAAAAATTTTCGGACCCCGGAAAATTTTCCGAAGTCGGACCAAAATTTTTTCGACCCCGGAAAATTTTCAAAATCGGTCAAAAATTTTCGGACCCCGGAAAATTTTCCGAAGTCGGACCAAAATTTTTTCGACCCCGGAAAATTTTCAAAATCGGTCAAAAATTTTCGGACCCCGGAAAATTTTCCGAAGTCGGACCAAAATTTTTTCGACCCCGGAAAATTTTCAAAATCGGTCAAAGATTTTCGGACCCCGGAAAATTTTCCGAAGTCGGACCAAAATTTTTTCGACCCCGGAAAATCTTCAAAATCGGTCAAAAATTTTCGGACGCCGGAAAATTTTCCGAAGTCGGATCAAAAATTTTTCGACCCCGGAAAATTTTCAAAATCGGTCAAAAATTTTCGGACCCCGGAAAATTTTCCGAAGTCGGACGAAAATCTTTTCGACCCCGGAAAATTTTTCAAAATCGGTCAAAAATTTTCGGACCCCTAAAAATTTTCCGAAGTCGGACCAAAATTTTTTCGACCCCGGAAAAATTTTCAAAATCGGTCAAAAATTTTCGGACACCGGAAAATTTTCCGAAGTCGGACCAAAATTTTTTCGACCCCGGAAAATTTTCAAAATCGGTCAAAACTTTTCGGACGACGGAAAATTTTCCGAAATCGGATCAAAATTTTTTCGACCCCGGAAAATTTTCAAAATCGGTCAAAAATTTTCGGACCCCGGAAAATTTTCCGAAGGCGGACCAAAATTTTTTCGACCCCGGAAAATTTTCCGAAGTCGGACCAAAATTTTTTCGACCCCGGAAAATTTTCAAAATCGGTCAAAAATTTTCGGACCCCGGAAAATTTTCCGAAGTCGGACCAAAATTTTTTCGACCCCGGAAAATTTTCAAAATCGGTCAAAAATTTTCGGACCCCGGAAAATTTTCCGAAGTCGGACCAAAATTTTTTCGACCCCGGAAAATTTTCAAAATCGGTCAAAAATTTTCGGACCCGGAAAATTTTCCGAAGTCGGACCAAAATTTTTTCCACCCCGGAAAATTTTCAAAATCGGTCAAAAATTTTCGGACCCCGGAAAATTTTCCGAAGTCGGACCAAAATTTTTTCCACCCCGGAAAATTTTCAAAATCGGTCAAAAATTTTCGGACCCCGGAAAATTTTCCGAAGTCGGACTCAAATTTTTTTGACCCCGGAAAATTTTCAAAATCGGTCAAAAATTTTCGGACCCCGGAAAATTTTCTGAAGTCGGACCGAAATTTTTTCGACCCTGGAAAATTTTCAAAATCGATCAAAAATTTTCGGACCCCGGAAAATTTTCCGAAATCTGACCGAAATTTTTTCGGACCCGGAAAATTTTCAAAAGCGGTCAAAAATTTTCGGACCCCGGAAAATTTTCCGAAGTCGGACCAAAATTTTTTCGACCCCGGAAAATTTTCAAAATCGGTCAAAAATTTTCGGACCCCGGAAAATTTTCCGAAGTCGGACCAAAATTTTTTCGACCCCGGAAAATTTTCAAAATCGGTCAAAAATTTTCCGAAGTCGGACCAAAATTTTTTCGACCCCGGAAAATTTTCAAACTCGGTCAAAAATTTTCGGACCCCGGAAAATTTTCCGAAGTCGGACCAAAATTTTTTCGACCCCGGAAAATTTTCAAAATCGGTCAAAAATTTTCGGACCCCGGAAAATTTTCCGAAGTCGGACCAAAGTTTTTTCGACCCCGGAAAATTTTCAAAATCGGTCAAAAATTTTCGGACCCCGGAAATTTTTAGAAGTCGGACCAAAATTTTTTCGACCCCGGAAAATTTTCAAACTCGGTCAAAAATTTTCGGACCCCGGAAAATTTTCCGAAGTCGGACCAAAATTTTTTCGACCCCGGAAAATTTTAAAAATCGGTCAAAAATTTTCGGACCCCGGAAAATTTTCCGAAGTCGGACCAAAATTTTTTCGACCCCGGAAAATTTTCAAAATCGGTCAAAAATTTTCGGACCCCGGAAAATTTTCCGAAGTCGGATCAAAATTTTTTCGACCCCGGAAAATTTTCAAAATCGGTCAAAAATTTTCGGACCCCAAAAAATTTTCCGAAGTCGGACCAAAATTTTTTCGACCCCGGAAAATTTTCAAAATCGGTCAAAAATTTTCGGACCCCGGAAAATTTTCCGAAGTCGGACCAAAATTTTTCGACCCCGGAAAATTTTCAAAATCGGTCAAAAATTTTCGGACCCCGGAAAATTTTCCGAAGTCGGACCAAAATTTTTTCGACCCGGAAAATTTTCAAAATCGGTCAAAAATTTTCGGATCCCGGAAAATTTTTCGAAGTCTTACCAAAATTTTTTCGACCCCGGAAAATTTTCAAAATCGGTCAAAAATTTTCGGATCCCGGAAAATTTTCCGAAGTCGGACCAAAATTTTTTCGACCCCCGGAAAATTTTCCGAAGTCGGACCAAAATTTTTTCCACCCCGGAAAATTTTCAAAATCGGTCAGAAATTTTCGGACCCCGGAAAATTTTCCGAAGTCGGACCAAAATTTTTTCGACCCCGAAAAATTTTCAAAATCGGTCAAAAATTTTCGGACCCCGGAAAATTTTCCGAAGTCGGACCAAAATTTTTTCGACCCCGGAAATTTTTCAAACTCGGTCAAAAATTTTCGGACCCCGGAAAATTTTCCGAAGTCGGACCCAAATTTTTTCGGGACCCAAAATGGTCTTTTGTGTTTTTTCGGACCCCGGAAAATTTTCAAAATCGGTCAAAAATTTTCGGACCCCGGAAAATTTTCCGAAGTCGGACCAAAATTTTTTCGACCCCGGAAAATTTTCAAAATCGGTCAAAAATTTTCGGACCCCGGAAAATTTTCCGAAGTCGGACCAAAATTTTTTCGACCCCGGAAAATTTTCAAAATCGGTCAAAAATTTTCGGACCCCGGAAAATTTTCCGAAGTCGGACCAAAATTTTTTCGACCCCGGAAAATTTTCAAAATCGGTCAAAAATTTTCGGACCCCGGAAAATTTTCCGAAGTCGGACCAAAATTTTTTCGACCCCGGAAAATTTTCAAAATCGGTCAAAAATTTTCGGTCCCCGGAAATTTTTCCGAAGTCGGACCAAAATTTTTTCGGACCCGGAGGAAAAATTTTCCGATGTCGGACCAAAATTTTTTCGGACCCCGGAAAATTTTCAAAATCGGTCAAAAATTTTCGGACCCCGGAAAATTTTCCGAAGTCGGACTAAAATTTTTTCGACCCCGGAAAATTTTCAAAATCGGTCAAAAATTTTCGGACCCCGGAAAATTTTCCGAAGTCGGACCAAAAATTTTTTCGACCCCGGAAAATTTTCAAAATCGGTCAAAAATTTTCGGAACCCGGAAAATTTTCCGAAGTCGGACCAAAATTTTTTCGACCCCGGAAAATTTTCAAAATCGGTCAAAAATTTTTCGGACCACGGAAAATTTTCCGAAGTCGGACCAAAATTTTTTCGACCCCGGAAAATTTTCAAAATCGGTCAAAAATTTTCGGACCCCGGAAAATTTTCCGAAGTCGGACCAAAATTTTTTCGACCCCTGAAAATTTTCAAAATCGGTCAAAAAATTTTCGGACCCCGGAAAATTTTCCGAAGTCGGACCAAAATTTTTTCGACCCCGGAAAATTTTCAAAATCGGTCAAAAATTTTCGGACCCCGGAAAATTTTCCGAAGTCGGACCAAAATTTTTTCGACCCCGGAAAATTTTCAAAATCGGTCAAAATTTTTCGGACCCCGGAAAATTTTCCGAAGTCGGACCAAAATTTTTTCGACCCCGGAAAATTTTCAAAATCGGTCAAAAATTTTCGGACCCCGGAAAATTTTCCGAAGTCGGACCAAAATTTTTTCGACCCCGGAAAATTTTCAAAATCGGTCAAAAATTTTCGGACCCCGGAAAATTTTCCGAAGTCGGACCAAAATTTTTTCAACCCCGGAAAATTTTCAAAATCGGTCAAAAATTTTCGGACCCCGTAAAATTTTCCGAAGTCGGACCAAAATTTTTTCGACCCCGGAAAATTTTCAAAATCGGTCAAAAATTTTCGGACCCCGGAAAATTTTCCGAAGTCGGACCAAAATTTTTTCGACCCCGGAAATTTTTCAAAATCGGTCAAAAATTTTCGGACCCCGGAAAATTTTCCGAAGTCGGACCAAAATTTTTTCGACCCCGGAAAATTTTCAAAATCGGTCAAAAATTTTCGGACCCTGGAAATTTTCCGAAGTCGGACCAAAATCTTTTCGACCCCGGAAAATTTTCAAAATCGGTCAAAAATTTTCGGACCCCGGAAAATTTTCCGAAGTCGGACCAAAATTTTTTCGACCCCGGAAAATTTTAAAAATCGGTCAAAAATTTTCGGACCCCGGAAAATTTTCCGAAGTCGGACCAAAATTTTTTCGACCCCGGAAAATTTTCAAAATCGGTCAAAAATTTTCGGACCCCGGAAAATTTTCCGAAGTCGGACCAAAATTTTTTTTCGACCCCGGAAAATTTTCAAAATCGGTCAAAAATTTTCGGACCCCGGAAAATTTTCCGAAGTCGGACCAAAATTTTTTCGACCCCGGAAAATTTTCAAAATCGGTCAAAAATTTTCGGACCCCGGAAAATTTTCCGAAGTCGGACCAAAATTTTTTCGACCCCGGAAAATTTTCAAAATCGGTCAAAAATTTTCGGACCCCGGAAAATTTTCCGAAGTCGGACCAAAATTTTTTCGACCCCGGAAAATTTTCAAAATCGGTCAAAAATTTTCGGACCCCGGAAAATTTTCCGAAGTCGGACCAAAATTTTTTCGACCCTGGAAAATTTTCAAAATCGGTCAAAAATTTTCGGACCCCGGAAAATTTTCCGAAGTCGGACCAAAATTTTTTCGACCCCGGAAAATTTTCAAAATCGGTCAAAAATTTTCGGACCCCGGAACATTTTCCGAAGTCGGACCAAAATTTTTTCGACCCCGGAAAATTTTCCGAAGTCGGACCAAAATTTTTTGGACCCCGGAAAATTTTCAAAATCGGTCAAAAATTTTCGGACCCCGGAAAATTTTCCGAAGTCGGACCAAAATTTTTTCGACCCCGGAAAATTTTCAAAATCGGTCAAAAATTTTCGGACCCCGGAAAATTTTCCGAAGTCGGACCAAAATTTTTTCCACCCCGGAAAATTTTCAAAATCGGTCAAAAATTTTCGGACCTCGGAAAATTTTCCGAAGTCGGACAGAAATTTTTTCGAACCCGGAAAAATTTTCAAAATCGGTCAAAAATTTTCGGACCCCGGAAAATTTTCCGAAGTCGGACAGAAATTTTTTCGAACCCGGAAAAATTTTCAAAATCGGTCAAAAATTTTCGGACCCCGGAAAATTTTTCGAAGTCGGACCAAAATTTTTTCGAACCCGGAAAATTTTCGGTCCCCGGAAAATTTTCCGAAGTCGGACCAAAATTTTTTCGACCCCGGAAAATTTTCAAAATCGGTCAAAAATTTTCGGACCTCGGAAAATTTTCCGAAGTCGGACCAAAATTTTTTCGACCCCGGAAAATTTTCAAAATCGGTCAAAAATTTTCGGACCCCGGAAAATTTTCCGAAATCGAACCAAAATTTTTTCGACCCCGGAAATTTTTAAAATCGGTCAAAAATTTTCGGACCCCGGAAAATTTTCCGAAGTCGGACCAAAATTTTTTCGGACCCTAAAAATTTTCAAAATCGGTCAAAAATTTTCGGACCCCGGAAAATTTTCCGAAGTCGGACCAAAATTTTTTTCGACCCGGGAAAATTTTCAAAATCGGTCAAAAATTTTCGGACAGCGGAAAATTTTCCGAACTCGGACCAAAATTTTTTCGCCCCCGGAAAATTTTCAAAATCGGTCAAAAAATTTCGGATCCCGGAAAATTTTCCGAAGTCGGACCAAAATTTTTTCGACCCCGGAAAATTTTCAAAATCGGTCAAAAATTTTCGGACCCCGGAAAATTTTCCAAAGTCGGACTCAAAATTTTCGAACCCCGGAAATTTTTCCGAAGTCGGACCAAAATTTTTTCGACCCCGGAAATTTTCAAAATCGGTCAAACATTTTCGGACCCCGGAAAATTTTCCGAAGTCCGACCAAAATTTTTTCGAACCCGGAAAATTTTCAAAATCGGTCAAAAATTTTCGGACCCCAGAAAATTTTCCGAAGTCGGACCAAAATTTTTTCGGAAAATTTTCAAAATCGGTCAAAAATTTTCGGACCCCGGAAAATTTTCGGAAGTCGGACCAAAATTTTTTCGACCCCGGAAAATTTTCAAAATCGGTCAAAAATTTTCGGACCCCGGAAAATTTTCCGAAGTCGGACCAAAATTTTTTCGACCCCGGAAAATTTTCAAAATCGGTCAAAAAATTTTCGGACCCCGGAAAATTTTCCGAAGTCGGACCAAAATTTTTTCGACCCCGGAAAATTTTCAAAATCGGTCAAAAATTTTCGGGCCCCGGAAAATTTTCCGAAGTCGGACCAAAATTTTTTCGACCCCGGAAAATTTTCAAAATCGGTCAAAAATTTTCGGACCCGGAAAATTTTCCGAAGTCGGACCCGGCGGAAAAAATTTTTTTCGAAAAAAATTTTTTCGACCCCGGAAAATTTTCAAAATCGGTCAAAAATTTTTCGGACCCCGGAAAATTTTACGAAGTCGGACCAAAATTTTTTCCACCCCGGATAATTTTCAAAATCGGTCAAAAATTTTCGGACCCCGGAAAATTTTCCGAAGTCGGACCAAAATTTTTTCGACTCCGGAAAATTTTCAAAATCGGTGAAAAATTTTCGGAGCCCGGAAAATTTTCCGAAGTCGGACCAAAATTTTTTCGACCCCGGAAAATTTTCAAAATCGGTCAAAAATTTTCGGACCCCGGAAAATTTTCCGAAGTCGGACCAAAATTTTTTCGACCCCGGAAAATTTTCAAAATCGGTCAAAAATTTTCGGACCCCGGAAAATTTTCCGAAGTCGGAACAAAAATTTTTCGACCCCGGAAAATTTTCAAAATCGGTCAAAAATTTTCGGACCCCGGAAAATTTTCCGAAGTCGGACCAAAATTTTTTCGACCCCGGAAAATTTTCAAAATCGGTCAAAAATTTTCGGCCCCCGGAAAATTTTCCGAAGTCGGACCAAAATTTTTTCGACCCCGGAAAATTTTCAAAATCGGTCAAAAATTTTCGGACCCCGGAAAATTTTCCGAATCGGTCAAAAATTTTCGGACCCCGGAAAATTTTCCGAAGTCGGACCAAAATTTTTTCGACCCCGGAAAATTTTCAAAATCGGTCAAAAATTTTCGGACCCCGGAAAATTTTCCGAAGTCGGACCAAAATTTTTTCGACCCCGGAAAATTTTCAAAATCGGTCAAAAATTTTCGGACCCCGGAAAATTTTCCGAAGTCGGACCAAAATTTTTTCGACCCCGGAAAATTTTCAAAATCGGTCAAAAATTTTCGGACCCCGGAAAATTTTCCGAAGTCGGACCAAAATTTTTTCGACCCCGGAAAATTTTCAAAATCGGTCAAAAATTTTCGGACCCCGGAAAATTTTCCGAAGTCGGACCAAAATTTTTTCGACCCCGGAAAATTTTCAAAATCGGTCAAAAATTTTCGGACCCCGGAAAATTTTCCGAAGTCGGACCAAAATTTTTTCGACCCCGGAAAATTTTCAAAATCGGTCAAAAATTTTCGGACCCCGGAAAATTTTCCGAAGTCGGACCAAAATTTTTTCGACCCCGGAAAATTTTCAAAATCGGTCAAAAATTTTCGGACCCCGGAAAATTTTCCGAAGTCGGACCAAAATTTTTTCGACCCCGGAAAATTTTCAAAATCGGTCAAAAATTTTCGGACCCCGGAAAATTTTCCGAAATAGGACCAAAATTTTTTCGACCCCGGAAAATTTTCAAAATCGGTCAAAAATTTTCGGACCCCGGAAAATTTTCCGAAGTCGGACCAAAATTTTTTCGACCCACGAAAATTTTCAAAATCGGTCAAAAATTTTCGGACCCGGAAAATTTTCCGAAGTCCGACCAAAATTTTTTCGACCCCGGAAAATTTTCAAAATCGGTCAAAAATTTTCGGGACCCCCGGAAAATTTTCCCGGGACCAAAATTTTTTCGACCCCCGGAAAATTTTCAAAATCGGTCAAAAATTTTCGGACCCCGGAAAATTTTCCGAAGTCGGACCAAAATTTTTTCGACCCCGGAAAATTTTCAAAATCGGTCAAAAATTTTCGGACCCCGGAAAATTTTCCGAAGTCGGACCAAAATTTTTTCGACCCCGGAAAATTTTCAAAATCGGTCAAAAATTTTCGGACCCCGGAAAATTTTCCGAAGTCGGACCAAAATTTTTTCGACCCCGGAAAATTTTCAAAATCGGTCAAAAATTTTCGGACCCCGGAAAATTTTCCGAAGTCGGACCAAAATTTTTTCGACCCCGGAAAATTTTCAAAATCGGTCAAAAATTTTCGGACCCCGGAAAATTTTCCGAAGTCGGACCAAAATTTTTTCGACCCCGGAAAATTTTCAAAATCGGTCAAAGAATTTCGTTCCCCGGAAAATTTTCCGAAGTCGGACCAAAATTTTTTCGACCCCGGAAAATTTTCAAAATCGGTCAAAAATTTTCGGACCCCGGAAAAATTTCCGAAGTCGGACCAAAATTTTTTCGACCCCGGAAAATTTTCAAAATCGGTCAAAAATTTTCGGACCCCGGAAAATTTTCCGAAGTCGGACCAAAATTTTTTCGACCCCGGAAAATTTTCAAAATCGGTCAAAAATTTTCGGACCCCGGAAAATTTTCCGAAGTCGGACCAAAGTTTTTTCGACCCCGGAAAATTTTCAAAATCGGTCAAAAATTTTCGGACCCCGGAAAATTTTCCGAAGTCGGACCAAAATTTTTTCGACCCGGAAAATTTTCAAAATCGGTCAAAAATTTTCGGACCCCGGAAAATTTTCCGAAGTCGGACCAAAATTTTTTCGACCCCGGAAAATTTTCAAAATCGGTCAAAAATTTTCGGACCCCGGAAAATTTTCCGAAGTCGGACCAAAATTTTTTCGACCCCGGAAAATTTTCAAAATCGGTCAAAAATTTTCGGACCCCGGAAAATTTTCCGAAGTCGGACCAAAATTTTTTCGACCCCGGAAAATTTTCAAAATCGGTCAAAAATTTTTCGGACCCCGGAAAATTTTCCGAAGTCGGACCAAAATTTTTTCGACTCCGGAAAATTTTCAAAATCGGTCAAAAATTTTCGGACCCCGGAAAATTTTCCGAAGTCGGACCAAAATTTTTTCGACCCCGGAAAATTTTCAAAATCGGTCAAAAATTTTCGGATCCCGGAAAATTTTCCGAAGTCGGACCAAAATTTTTTCGACCCCGGAAAATTTTCAAAATCGGTCAAAAATTTTCGGACCCCGGAAAATTTTCCGAAGTCGGACCAAAATTTTTTCGACCCCGGAAAATTTTCAAAATCGGTCAAAAATTTTCGGACCCCGGAAAAATTTTCCGAAGTCGGACCAAAATTTTTTCGACCCCGGAAAATTTTCAAAATCGGTCAAAAATTTTCGGACCCCGGAAAATTTTCCGAAGTCGGACCAAAATTTTTTCGACCCCGGAAAATTTTCAAAATCGGTCAAAAATTTTCGGACCCCGGAAAATTTTCCGAAGTCGGACCAAAATTTTTTCGACCCCGGAAAATTTTCAAAATCGGTCAAAAATTTTCGGACCCCGGAAAATTTTCCGAAGTCGGACACAAAATTTTTTCGACCCCGGACGCCGCGCGCTTTCAAAATTTTCAAAATCGGTCGTCAAAAATTTTTCGGACCCCGGAAAATTTTCAAAATCGGTCAAAAATTTTCGGACCCCGGAAAATTTTCCGAAGTCGGACCAAAATTTTTTCGACCCCGGAAAATTTTCAAAATCGGTCAAAAATTTTCGGACCCCGGAAAATTTTCCGAAGTCGGACCAAAATTTTTTCGACCCCGGAAAATTTTCAAAATCGGTCAAAAATTTTCGGACCCCGGAAAATTTTCCGAAGTCGGACCAAAATTTTTTCGACCCCGGAAAATTTTCAAAATCGGTCAAAAATTTTCGGACCCCGGAAAATTTTCCGAAGTCGGACCAAAATTTTTTCGACCCCGGAAAATTTTCAAAATCGGTCAAAAATTTTCGGACCCCGGAAAATTTTCCGAAGTCGGACCAAAATTTTTTCGACCCCGGAAAATTTTCAAAATCGGTCAAAAATTTTCGGACCCCGGAAAATTTTCCGAAGTCGGACCAAAATTTTTTCGACCCCGGAAAATTTTCAAAATCGGTCAAAAATTTTCGGACCCCGGAAAATTTTCCGAAGTCGGACCAAAATTTTTTCGACCCCGGAAAATTTTCAAAATCGGTCAAAAATTTTCGGACCCCGGAAAATTTTCCGAAGTCGGACCGAAATTTTTTCGACCCCGGAAAATTTTCAAAATCGGTCAAAAATTTTCGGACCCCGGAAAATTTTCCGAAGTCGGACCGAAATTTTTTCGACCCCGGAAAATTTTCAAAATCGGTCAAAAATTTTCGGATCCCGGAAAATTTTCCGAAGTCGGACCAAAATTTTTTCGGACCCCGGAAAATTTTCAAAATCGGTCAAAAATTTTCGGACCCCGGAAAATTTTCCGAAGTCGGACCAAAATTTTTTCGACCCCGGAAAATTTTCAAAATCGGTCAAAAATTTTCGGACCCCGGAAAATTTTCCGAAGTCGGACCAAAATTTTTTCGACCCCGGAAAATTTTCAAAATCGGTCAAAAATTTTCGGACCCCGGAAAATTTTCCGAAGTCGGACCAAAATTTTTTCGACCCCGGAAAATTTTCAAAATCGGTCAAAAATTTTCGGACCCCGGAAAATTTTCCGAAGTCGGACCAAAATTTTTTCGACCCCGGAAAATTTTCAAAATCGGTCAAAAATTTTCGGACCCCGGAAAATTTTCCGAAGTCGGACCAAAATTTTTTGGACCCCGGAAAATTTTCAAAATCGGTCAAAAATTTTCGGACCCCGGAAAATTTTCCGAAGTCGGACCAAAATTTTTTCGACCCCGGAAAATTTTCAAAATCGGTCAAAAATTTTCGGACCCCGG
This sequence comes from Pardosa pseudoannulata, assembly GCA_032207245.1. Lineage (NCBI taxonomy): Eukaryota > Metazoa > Arthropoda > Arachnida > Araneae > Lycosidae > Pardosa > Pardosa pseudoannulata. The sequence goes on along the minus strand of CM063506.1, from coordinate 166,842,295 downwards.
AAAATTTTCCGAAATCGGACCAAAATTTTTTCGGACCCCGGAAAATTTTCCGAAGTCGGACCAAAATTTTTTCGACCCCGGAATATTTTCAAAATAGAACAAAAATTTTCGGACCCCGGAAAATTTTCCGAAGTCGGACTAAAAATTTTTCGACCCTGGAAAATTTTCAAAATCCGTCAAAAATTTTCGGACCCCGGAAAATTTTCCGAAATCGGACCAAAATTTTTTCGACCCCGGAAAATTTTCAAAATCGGTCAAAAATTTTCGGACCCCGGAAAATTTTCCGAAGTCGGACCGAAATTTTTTGGACCCCGGAAAATTTTCAAAATCGGTCAAAAATTTTTGGGACCCCGGAAAATTTTCCGAAGTCGGACCGAAATTTTTTCGACTTCGGAAAAATTTCAAAATCGGTCAAAAATTTTTGGACCCCGGAAAAATTTTCCGAAGTCGGACCAAAATTTTTTCGACCCCGGAAAATTTTCAAAATCGGTCAAAAATTTTTTCGACCCCGGAAAATTTTCCGAAGTCGGACCAAATTTTTTTCGACCCCGGAAAGTTTTCAAAATCGGTCAAAAATTTTCGGACCCCGGAAAATTTTACGAAGTCGGACCAAAATTTTTTCCACCCCGGAAAATTTTCAAAATCGGTCAAAAATTTTCGGACCCCGGAAAATTTTCTGAAGTCGGACCAAAATTTTTTCAAACCCGGAAAATTTTCAAAATCGGTCAAAAATTTTCCGACCCCGGAAAATTTTACGAAGTCGGACCAAAATTTTTTCGACCCCGGAAAATTTTCAAAATCGGTCAAAAATTTTCGGACCCCGGAAAATTTTCCGAAGTCGGACCAAAATTTTTTCGACCCCGGAAAATTTTCAAAATCGGTCAAAAATTTTCGGACCCCGGAAAATTTTCCGAAGTCGGACCAAAATTTTTTCGACCCCGGAAAATTTTCAAAATCGGTCAAAAATTTTCGGACCCCGGAAAATTTTCCGAAGTCGGACCAAAATTTTTTCGACCCCGGAAAATTTTCAAAATCGGTCAAAAATTTTCGGACCCCGGAAAATTTTCCGAAGTCGGACCAAAATTTTTTCGACCCCGGAAAATTTTCCGAATTCGGAAAAATTTTCCACAAAATTTTTTCGACCCCGGAAAATTTTCAAAATCGGTCAAAAATTTTCGGACCCCGGAAAATTTTCCGAATTCGGACCAAAATTTTTTCGACCCCGGAAAATTTTCAAAATCGGTCAAAAATTTTTGGATCCCGGAAAATTTTCCGAAGTCGGATAAAAATTTTTTCGACCCCGGAAAATTTTCAAAATCGGTCAAAAATTTTCGGACCCCTTAAAATTTTCCGAATTCGGACCAAAATTTTTTCGACCCCGGAAAATTTTCAAAATCGGTCAAAAATTTTCGGACCTTTTAAAATTTTCCGAATTCGGACCAAAATTTTTTTCGACCCCGGAAAATTTTCAAAATCGTTCAAAAATTTTAGGATCCCGGAAAATTTTCCGAAGTCGGACCAAAATTTTTTCGACCCCGGAAAATTTTCAAAATCGTTCAAAAATTTTCGGACCCCGGAAAATTTTCCGAAGTCGGACCAAACTTTTTTCGACCCCGGAAAATTTTCAATATCGGTCAAAAATTTTCGGACCCGGAAAATTTTCAGAAGTCGGACCAAAATTTTTTCGACCCCGGCAAATTTTCAAAATCGGTCAAAAATTTTCGGACCCCGGAAAATTTTCCGAAGTCGGACCAAAATTTTTTCGACCCCGGAAAATTTTCAAAATCGGTCAAAAATTTTCGGATCCCGGAAAATTTTCCGAAGTCGGACCAAAATTTTTTCGACCCCGGAAAATTTTAAAAATCGGTCAAAAATTTTCGGACCGGAAAATTTTCCGAAGTCGGACCAAAATTTTTTCGACCCCGGAAAATTTTCAAAATCGGTCAAAAATTTTCGGACCCCGGAAAATTTTCCGAAGTCGGACGAAAATTTTTTCGACCCCGGAAAATTTTCAAAATCGGTCAAAAATTTTCGGACCCCGGAAAAATTTCCGAAGTCGGACCAAAATTTTTTCGACCCCGGAAAATTTTCAAAATCGGTCAAAAATTTTCGGACCCCGGAAAATTTTCCGAAGTCGGACCAAAATTTTTTCGACCCCGGAAAATTTTCAAAATCGGTAAAAATTTTTCGAATCCCGGAAAATTTTCCGAAGTCGGACCAAAATTTTTTCGACCCCGGAAAATTTTCAAAATCGGTCAAAAATTTTCGGACCCCGGAAAATTTTCAAAATCGGTCAAAAATTTTCGGACCCCGGAAAATTTTCCGAAGTCGGACAAAAATTTTTTCGACCCCGGAAAATTTTCAAAATCGGTCAAAAATTTTCGGACCCCGGAAAATTTTTCGAAGTCGGACCAAAATTTTTTCGACCCCGGAAAATTTTCAAAATCGGTCAAAAATTTTCGGACCCCGGAAAATTTTCCGAAGTCGGACCAAAATTTTTTCGACCCCGGAAAATTTTCAAAATCGGTCAAAAATTTTCGGACCCCGGAAAATTTTCCGAAGTCGGACCAAAATTTTTTCGACCCCGGAAAATTTTCAAAATCGGTCAAAAATTTTCGGACCCCGGAAAATTTTCCGAAGTCGGACCAAAATTTTTTCGACCCCGGAAAATTTTCAAAATCGGTCAAAAATTTTCGGACCCCGGAAAATTTTCCGAAGTCGGACCAAAATTTTTTCGACCCCGGAAAATTTTCAAAATCGGTCAAAAATTTTCGGACCCCGGAAAATTTTCCGAAGTCGGACCAAAATTTTTTCGACCCCGGAAAATTTTCAAAATCGGTCAAAAATTTTCGGACCCCGGAAAATTTTCCGAAGTCGGACCAAAATTTTTTCGACCCCGGAAAATTTTCAAAATTGGTCAAAACTTTTCGGACCCCGGAAAATTTTCCGATATCGGACCAAAATTTTTTCAACCCCAGAAAATTTTGAAAATTGGTCAAAAATTTTCGGACACCGGAAAATTTTTCGAAATCGGAAAAAAAAATTTTTTGACCCCGGAAAATTTTCTAAATCGGTCAAAAATTTCCGAAGCCCGGAAAATTTCCGAAGTCGGACCAAAATTTTTTCGACCCCGGAAAATTTTCAAAATCAGTGAAAAATTTTCGGACCCCGGAAAATTTTCAAAATCGGTCAAAAATTTTCGGACCCCGGAAAATTTTCCGAAGTCGGACCAAAATTTTTTCGACCCCGGAAAATTTTCAAAATCGGTCAAAAATTTTCGGACCCCGGAAAATTTTCCGAAGTCGGACCAAAATTTTTTCGACCCCGGAAAATTTTCAAAATCGGTCAAAAATTTTCGGACCCCGGAAAATTTTCCGAAGTCGGACCAAAATTTTTTCGACCCCGGAAAATTTTCAAAATCGGTCAAAAATTTTCGGACCCCGGAAAATTTTCCGAAGTCGGACCAAAATTTTTTCGACCCCGGAAAATTTTCAAAATCGGTCAAAAATTTTCGGACCCCGGAAAATTTTCCGAAGTCGGACCAAAATTTTTTCGACCCCGGAAAATTTTTAAAATCGGTCAAAAATTTTCGGACCCCGGAAAATTTTCCGAAGTCGGACCAAAATTTTTTCGACCCCGGAAAATTTTCAAAATCGGTCAAAAATTTTCGGACCCCGGAAAATTTTCCGGAGTCGGACCAAAATTTTTTCGACCCCGGAAAATTTTCAAAATCGGTCAAAAATTTTCGGACCCCGGAAAATTTTCCGAAGTCGGACCGAAATTTTTTCGATCCCGGAAAATTTTCAAATTCGTTAAAAAATTTTCGGACCCCGGAAAATTTTCAAAATCGGTCAAAAATTTTCGGACCCCGGAAAATTTTCCGAAGTCGGACCAAAATTTTTTCGACCCCGGAAAATTTTCAAAATCGGTCAAAAATTTTCGGACCCCGGAAAATTTTCCGAAGTCGGACCGAAATTTTTTAGACTCCGGAAAATTTTCAAAATCGGTCAAAAATTTTCGGACCCCGGAAAATTTTCCGAAGTCGAACCAGAATTTTTTCGACCCCGGAAAATTTTCAAAATCGGTCAAAAATTTTCCAACCCCGGAAAATTTTCCGAAGTCGGACCGAAATTTTTTCGATCCCGGAAAATTTTCAAATTCGGTCAAAAATTTTCGGACCCTGGAAAATTTTCCGAAGTCGGACCAAAATTTTTTCGATACCGGAAAATTTTCAAAATCGGTCAAAAATTTTCAGACCCCGGAAAATTTTCCGAAGTCGGACCAAAATTTTTTCGACCCCGGAAAATTTTCAAAATCGGTCAAAAATTTTCGGACCCCGGAAAATTTTCCGAAGTCGGACCAAAATTTTTTCAAACCCGGAAAATTTTCAAAATCGGTCAAAAATTTTTGGACCCCGGAAAATTTTCCGAAGTCGGACCAAAATTTTTTCGACCCCGGAAAATTTTCAAAATCGGTTAAAACTTTTCGGACCCCGGAAAATTTTACGAAGTCGGACCAAAATTTTTTCCACCCCGGAAAATTTTCAAAATCGGTCAAAAATTTTCGGACCCCGGAAAATTTTACGAAGTCGGACCAAAATTTTTTCAAACCCGGAAAATTTTCAAAATCGGTCAAAAATTTTCGGACCCCGGAAAATTTTCCGAAGTCGGACCAAAATTTTTTCGACCCCGGAAAATTTTCAAAATCGGTCAAAAATTTTCGGACCCCGGAAAATTTTCCGAATTCGGACCAAAATTTTTTCGACCCCGGAAAATTTTCAAAATCGGTCAAAAATTTTCGGACCCCGGAAAATTTTCAAAATCGGTCAAAAATTTTCGGACCCCGGAAAATTTTCCGAATTCGGACCAAAATTTTTTTCGACCCCGGAAAATTTTCAAAATCGTTCAAAAATTTTAGGATCCCTGAAAATTTTCCGAAGTCGGACCAAAATTTTTTCGACCCCGGAAAATTTTCAAAATCGTTTAAAAATTTTCGGACCCCGGAAAATTTTTCGAAGTTGGACCAAAATTTTTCGACCCCGGAAAATTTTCAAAATCGTTCAAAAATTTTCGGACCCCGGAAAATTTTCCGAAGTCGGAACAAAATTTTTTCGACCCCGGAAAATTTTCAAAATCGGTCAAAAATTTTCGGACCCCGGAAAATTTTCCGAAGTCGGACCAAAATTTTTTCGACCCCGGAAAATTTTCAAAATCGGTCAAAAATTTTCGGACCCCGGAAAATTTTCCGAAGTCGGACCAAAATTTTTTCGACCCCGGAAAATTTTCAAAATCGGTCAAAAATTTTCTGACCCCGGAAAATTTTCCGAAGTCGGACCAAAATTTTTTCGACCCCGGAAAATTTTCAAAATCGGTCAAAAATTTTCGGACCCCGGAAAAATTTCCGAAGTCGGACCAAAATTTTTTCGACCCCGGAAACTTTTCAAAATCGGTCAAAAATTTTCGGACCCCGGAAAATTTTCCGAAGTCGGACCAAAATTTTTTCGACCCCGGAAAATTTTCAAAATCGGTCAAAAATTTTCGGACCCCGGAAAATTTTCCGAAGTCGGACCAAAATTTTTTCGACCCCGGAAAATTTTCAAAATCGGTCAAAAATTTTCGGACCCCGGAAAATTTTCCGAAGTCGGACCAAAATTTTTTCGACCCCGGAAAATTTTCAAAATCGGTCAAAAATTTTCGGACCCCGGAAAATTTTCCGAAGTCGGACCAAAATTTTTTCGACCCCGGAAAATTTTCAAAATCGGTCAAAAATTTTCGGACCCCGGAAAATTTTCCGAAGTCGGACCAAAATTTTTTCGACCCCGGAAAATTTTCAAAATCGGTCAAAAATTTTCGGACCCCGGAAAATTTTCCGAAGTCGGACCAAAATTTTTTCGACCCGGAAAATTTTCAAAATCGGTCAAAAATTTTCGGACCCCGGAAAATTTTCCGAAATCGAACCAAAATTTTTTCGACCCCGGAAATTTTTAAAATCGGTCAAAAATTTTCGGACCCCGGAAAATTTTCCGAAGTCGGACCAAAATTTTTTCGGACCCTAAAAATTTTCAAAATCGGTCAAAAATTTTCGGACCCCGGAAAATTTTCCGAAGTCGGACCAAAATTTTTTTCGACCCGGGAAAATTTTCAAAATCGGTCAAAAATTTTCGGAACCCGGAAAATTTTCCGAAGTCGGACCAAAATTTTTTCGACATCGGAAAATTTTCAAAATCGGTCAAAAATTTTCGGACCCCGGAAAATCTTCCGAAGTCGGACCAAAATTTTTTCGACCCCGGAAAATTTTCAAAATCGGTCAAAAATTTTCGGACCCCGGAAAATTTTCCGAAGTCGGACCAAAATTTTTTCGACCCCGGAAAATTTTCAAAATCGGTCAAAAAATTTTCGGACCCCGGAAAATTTTCCGAAGTCGGACCAAAATTTTTTCGACCCCGGAAAATTTTCAAAATCGGTCAAAAATTTTCGGACCCCGGAAAATTTTCCGAAGTCGGACCAAAATTTTTTCGACCCCGGAAAATTTTCAAAATCGGTCAAAAATTTTCGGACCCCGGAAAATTTTCCGAAGTCGGACCAAAATTTTTTCGACCCCGGAAAATTTTCAAAATCGGTCAAAAATTTTCGGACCCCGGAAAATTTTCCGAAGTCCGGACCAAAATTTTTTCGACCAACTACCCCCGGAAAATTTTCAAAATCGGTCAAAAATTTTCGGACCTCGGAAAATTTTCCGAAGTCGGACCAAAATTTTTTGGACCCCGGAAAATTTTCAAAATCGGTCAAAAATTTTCGGACCCCGGAAAATTTTCCGAAGTCGGACCAAAATTTTTTCGACCCCGGAAAATTTTCAAAATCGGTCAAAAATTTTCGGACCCCGGAAAATTTTCCGAAGTCGGACCAAAATTTTTTCGACCCCGGAAAATTTTCAAAATCGGTCAAAAATTTTCGGACCCCGGAAAATTTTCCGAAGTCGGACCAAAAATTTTTTCGACCCCGGAAAATTTTCAAAATCGGTCAAAAATTTTCGGACCCCGGAAAATTTTCCGAAGTCGGACCAAAATTTTTTCGACCCCGGAAAATTTTCAAAATCGGTCAAAAATTTTCGGACCCCGGAAAATTTTCCGAAGTCGGACCAAAATTTTTTCGACCCCGGAAAATTTTCAAAATCGGTCAAAAATTTTCGGACCCCGGAAAATTTTCCGAAGTCGGACCAAAATTTTTTCGACCCCGGAAAATTTTCAAAATCGGTCAAAAATTTTCGGACCCCGGAAAATTTTCCGAAGTCGGACCAAAATTTTTTCGACCCCGGAAAATTTTCAAAATCGGTCAAAAATTTTCGGACCCCGGAAAATTTTCCGAAGTCGGACCAAAATTTTTTCGACCCCGGAAAATTTTCAAAATCGGTCAAAAATTTTCGGACCCCGGAAAATTTTCCGAAGTCGGACCAAAATTTTTTCGACCCCGGAAAATTTTCAAAATCGGTCAAAAATTTTCGGACCCCGGAAAATTTTCCGAAGTCGGACCAAAATTTTTTCGACCCCGGAAAATTTTCAAAATCGGTCAAAAATTTTCGGACCCCGGAAAATTTTCCGAAGTCGGACCAAAATTTTTTCGACCCCGGAAAATTTTCAAAATCGGTCAAAAATTTTCGGACCCCGGAAAATTTTCCGAAGTCGGACCAAAATTTTTTCGACCCCGGAAAATTTTCAAAATCGGTCAAAAATTTTCGGACCCCGGAAAATTTTCCGAAGTCGGACCAAAATTTTTTCGACCCCGGAAAATTTTCAAAATCGGTCAAAAATTTTCGGACCCCGGAAAATTTTCCGAAGTCGGACCAAAATTTTTTCGACCCCGGAAAATTTTCAAAATCGGTCAAAAATTTTCGGACCCCGGAAAATTTTCCGAAGTCGGACCAAAATTTTTTCGACCCCGGAAAATTTTCAAAATCGGTCAAAAATTTTCGGACCCCGGAAAATTTTCCGAAGTCGGACCAAAATTTTTTCGACCCCGGAAAATTTTCAAAATCGGTCAAAAATTTTCGGACCCCGGAAAATTTTCCGAAGTCGGACCAAAATTTTTTTCGACCCCGGAAAATTTTCAAAATCGGTCAAAAATTTTCGGACCCCGGAAAATTTTCCGAAGTCGGACCAAAATTTTTTCGACCCCGGAAAATTTTCAAAATCGGTCAAAAATTTTCGGACCCCGGAAAATTTTCCGAAGTCGGACCAAAATTTTTTCGACCCCGGAAAATTTTCAAAATCGGTCAAAAATTTTCGGACCCCGGAAAATTTTCCGAAGTCGGACCAAAATTTTTTCGACCCCGGAAAATTTTCAAAATCGGTCAAAAATTTTCGGACCCCGGAAAATTTTCCGAAGTCGGACCAAAATTTTTTCGACCCCGGAAAATTTTCAAAATCGGTCAAAAATTTTCGGACCCCGGAAAATTTTCCGAAGTCGGACCAAAATTTTTTCGACCCCGGAAAATTTTCAAAATCGGTCAAAAATTTTCGGACCCCGGAAAATTTTCCGAAGTCGGACCAAAATTTTTTCGACCCCGGAAAATTTTCAAAATCGGTCAAAAATTTTCGGACCCCGGAAAATTTTCCGAAGTCGGACCAAAATTTTTTCGACCCCGGAAAATTTTCAAAATCGGTCAAAAATTTTCGGACCCCGGAAAATTTTCCGAAGTCGGACCAAAATTTTTTCGACCCCGGAAAATTTTCAAAATCTTTCAAAAATTTTCGGACCCCGGAAAATTTTCCGAAGTCGGACCAAAATTTTTTCGACCCCGGAAAATTTTCAAAATCGGTCAAAAATTTTCGGACCCCGGAAAATTTTCCGAAGTCGGACCAAAATTTTGTCGACCCCGGAAAATTTTCAAAATTGGTAAAAAAATTTCGGACCCCGGAAAATTTTCCGAAGTCGGACCAAAATTTTTTCGACCCCGGAAAATTTTCAAAATCGGTCAAAAACTTTCGGACCCCGGAAAATTTTCCGAAGTCGGACCAAAATTTTTTCGACCCCGGAAAATTTTCAAAATCGGTCAAAAATTTTCGGACCCCGGAAAATTTTCCGATGTCGGACCAAAATTTTTTCGACCCCGGAAAATTTTTAAAATCGGTCAAAAATTTTCGGACCCCGGAAAATTTTCCGAAGTCGGACCAAAATTTTTTCGACCCCGGTAAATTTTCAAAATCGGTGAAAATTTTTCGGACCCCGGAAAATTTTCCGAAGTCGGATCAAAATTTTTTCGATCATGGGAAATTTTAAAAATCGGTCAAAAATTTTCGGACCCCGGAAAATTTTCCGAAGTCGGACCAAAATTTTTTCGACCCCGGAAAAATTTTCAAAATCGGTCAAAAATTTTCGGAACCCGGAAAATTTTCCGAAGTCGGACCAAAATTTTTTCGACCCCGGAAAATTTTCAAAATCGGTCAAAAATTTTCGGACCCCGGAAAATTTTCCGAAGTCGGACCAAAATTTTTTCAACCCCAAAATATTTTCAAAATCGGTCAAAAAATTTTCGGACCCCGGAAAATTTTCCGATTTCGGACCAAAATTTTTTCGACCCCGGAAAATTTTCAAAATCGGTCAAAAATTTTATTCGGACCCCGGAAAATTTTCAAAATCGGTCAAAAAATTTTCGGACCCCGGAAAATTTTCCGAAGTCGGACCAAAATTTTTTCGACCCCGGAAAATTTTCAAAATCGGTCAAACATTTTCGGACCCCGGAAAATTTTCCGAAGTCGGACCAAAATTTTTTCGAACCCGGAAAATTTTCAAAATCGGTCAAAAATTTTCGGACCCCGGAAAATTTTCCGAAGTCGGACCAAAAATTTTTCGACCACGGAAAATTTTCAAAATCTCTCAAAAATTTTCGGACCCCGGAAAATTTTCCGAAGTCGGACCAAAATTTTTTCGACCCCGGAAAATTTTCAAAATCGGTCAAAAATTTTCGGACCCCGGAAAATTTTCCGAAGTCGGACCAAAATTTTTTCGACCCCGGAAAATTTTCAAAATCGGTCAAAAATTTTCGGACCCCGGAAAATTTTCCGAAGTCGGACCAAAATTTTTTCGACCCCGGAAAATTTTCAAAATCGGTCAAAAATTATCGGACCCCGGAAAAATTTCTTAAGTCGGACCAAAATTTTTTCGACCCCGGAAAAATTTTCAAAATCGGTCAAAAATTTTCGGACCCCGGAAAATTCTTCGAAGTCGGACCAAAATTTTTTCGACCTTGGAAAATTTTTCAGAATCGGTCAAAAATTTTCGGACCCCGAAAAATTTTCCGAAGTTGGACCAAAATTTTTTCCACCCCCGAAAATTTTCCGAAGTCGGACCAAAATTTTTTTGGACCCCGGAAAATTTATCAAAATTGTTCAAAAAGTTTCGGACCCCGGAAAATTTTCCGAAGTCGGACCAAAATTTTTTCGACCCCGGAAAATTTTCAAAATCGGTCAAAAATTTTCGGACCCCGGAAAATTTTCCGAAGTCGGACCAAAATTTTTTCGACCACGGAAAATTTTCAAAATCGGTCAAAAATTTTCGGACCTCGGAAAATTTTCCGAAGTCGGACCAAAATTTTTTCGACCCCGGAAAATTTTCAAAATCGGTCAAAAATTTTCGGACCCCGGAAAATTTTCCGAAGTCGGACCAAAATTTTTTCGACCCCGGAAAATTTTCAAAATCGGTCAAAAATTTTCGGACCCCGGAAAATTTTCCCGAAGTCGGACCAAAATTTTTTCGACCCGGAAAATTTTCAAAATCGGTCAAAAATTTTCGGACCCCGGAAAATTTTCCGAAGTCGGACCAAAATTTTTTCGACCCCGGAAAATTTTCAAAATCGGTCAAAAATTTTCGGACCCCGGAAAATTTTCCGAAGTCGGACCAAAATTTTTTCGACCCCGGAAAATTTTCAAAATCGGTCAAAAATTTTCGGACCCCGGAAAATTTTCCGAAGTCGGACCAAAATTTTTTCGACCCCGGAAAATTTTCAAAATCGGTCAAAAATTTTCGGACCCCGGAAAATTTTCCGAAGTCGGACCAAAATTTTTTCGACCCCGGAAAATTTTCAAAATCGGTCAAAAATTTTCGGACCCCGGAAAATTTTCCGAAGTCGGACCAAAATTTTTTCGACCCCGGAAAATTTTCAAAATCGGTCAAAAATTTTCGGACCCCGGAAAATTTTCCGAAGTCGGACCAAAATTTTTTCGACCCCGGAAAATTTTCAAAATCGGTCAAAAATTTTCGGACCCCGGAAAATTTTCCGAAGTCGGACCAAAATTTTTTCGACCCCGGATCATCTTTCCAAATCGGTTCAAAAATTTCGGACCCCGGGGAAAATTTTCCGAAGTCGGACCAAAATTTTTTCGGACCCGGAAAATTTTCAAAATTGGTCAAAAATTTTCGGACCCCGGAAAATTTTCCGAAGTCGGACCAAAATTTTTTCGACCCCGGAAAATTTTCAAAATCGGTCAAAAATTTTCGGACCCCGGAAAATTTTCCGAAGTCGGACCAAAATTTTTTCGACCCCGGAAAAATTTTCAAAATCGGTCAAAAATTTTCGGACCCCGGAAAATTTTCCGAAGTCGGACCAAAATTTTTTCGACCCCGGAAAATTTTCAAAATCGGTCAAAAATTTTCGGACCCCGGAAAATTTTCCGAAGTCGGACCAAAATTTTTTCGACCCCGGAAAATTTTCAAAATCGGTCAAAAATTTTCGGACCCCGGAAAATTTTCCGAAGTCGGACCAAAATTTTTTCGACCCCGGAAAATTTTCAAAATCGGTCAAAAATTTTCGGACCCCGGAAAATTTTCCGAAGTCGGACCAAAATTTTTTCGACCCCCGGAAATTTTCAAAATCGGTCAAAAATTTTCGGACCCCGGAAAATTTTCCGAAGTCGGACCAAAATTTTTTCGACCCCGGAAAATTTTCAAAATCGGTCAAAAATTTTCGGACCCCGGAAAAATTTCCGAAGTCGGACCAAAATTTTTTCGACCCCGGAAAATTTTCAAAATCGGTCAAAAATTTTCGGACCCCGTAAAATTTTCCGAAGTCGGACTAAAATTTTTTCGACCGGAAATTTTCCGGTCAAAAAATTTTCCGAAGTCGGACCAAAATTTTTTCGACCCCGGAAAATTTTCAAAATCGGTCAAAAATTTTCGGACCCCGGAAAATTTTCCGAAGTCGGACCAAAATTTTTTCGACCCCGGAAAATTTTCAAAATCGGTCAAAAATTTTCGGACCCCGGAAAATTTTCCGAAGTCGGACCAAAATTTTTTCGACCCCGGAAAATTTTCAAAATCGGTCAAAAATTTTCGGACCCCGGAAAATTTTCCGAAGTCGGACCAAAAAAATTTTTTTGGACCCCGGAAAATTTTAAAAATCGGTCAAAAATTTTCGGACCCCGGAAAATTTTCCGAAGTCGGACCAAAATTTTTTCGACCCCGGAAAATTTTCAAAATCGGTCAAAAATTTTCGGACCCCGGAAAATTTTCCGAAGTCGGACCAAAATTTTTTCGACCCCGGAAAATTTTCAAAATCGGTCAAAAATTTTCGGACCCCGGAAAATTTTCCGAAGTCGGACTAAAATTTTTTCGACCCCGGAAAATTTTCAAAATCGGTCAAAAATTTTCGGACCCCGGAAAATTTTCCGAAGTCGGACCAAAATTTTTTCGACCCCGGAAAATTTTCAAAATCGATGAAAAATTTTCGGACCCTGGAAAATTTTCCGAAGTCGGACCAAAATTTTTTCGACCCCGGAAAATTTTCAAAATCGGTCAAAAATTTTCAGATCCCCGAAAATTTTCCGAAGTCGGACCAAAATTTTTTCGACCCCGGCCAAAATTTTTTCGGACCCCGGAAAATTTTCCGAAGTCGGACAAAAATTTTTTCGACCCCGGAAAATTTTCAAAATCGGTCAAAAATTTTCGGACCCCGGAAAATTTTAAGAGGTCGGACCAAAATTTTTTCGACCCCGGAAAATTTTCAAAATCGGTCAAAAATTTTCGGACCCCGGAAAATTTTCCGAAGTCGGACCAAAATTTTTTCGACCCCGGAAAATTTTCAAAATCGGTCAAAAATTTTCGGACCCCGGAAAATTTTCCGAAGTCGGACCAAAATTTTTTCGACCCCGGAAAATTTTCAAAATCGGTCAAAAATTTTTGGATCCCGAAAAATTTTCCGAAG
>CM063506.1:166811228-166829001 GCA_032207245.1 Pardosa pseudoannulata | reverse complement strand
GAGCATTAGAAATAAAATACCGCAAGATACAAGGGCGCCCGTGTGAGACACGGGCATGTGCAAATTTGCCGGAAACTTTCGCCCGTGTGAGACACGGGCAAATGCGTTAAGGGGTTAAGCAAGCTGTTTTTATTTAATTTACTAGCGTATAGGGCGGGATCAGTAAAAATTTTAATTTCCAGAATTGTAAAGTACCTTATGAGGCAGGTAAAACAATATATGATTAATTTTAAATTATCCCAAATGTATCTAATCTATTATTTAAGCCGAATATAAAATACAATTATTTACGTAATATCTCAGTTCAGTGATAAAGCGTATGAAAATAATGCAGACGATATTTAAATAATTTAAAATAAGAAAAGATTAAATGAAATGGTTAAGGAAATGACGTCGTAATACTAGAAAAAATGTTATTTTTACCTATTTATTATGTGATAAATTGAATCGCCTGCTCTTAACCGGGGAAATTAGAGCTTGAAATAATAGGGGGGAAGGGGTGGATTTCGAACGGTTTAAAGAAGACAGTATTTTTTTTTTGCTCTGATATGAAGTATATATATACCAATTTATTTTAGAATAGAATCGATAGAAGATAAACTTTACCCACTTTGAACCCTAAGTCATCAAGAATCCATGGATGCCTCCATCCCATTCCAGGTCCAACCGCTTCCTAAATTCGAGGACAGATAACATAGCCTATTATTCAGGGTTCCCACTCTTTTTCCAGAACAAAAATTCAGGACTCTTTAAGGACCAAAGTATCTTTTTATAAGGACCTACTTGAAATACACGGCATAACGACATAAACCCTATTTCCTAAGGAACATGTTTTAATGATTATGAACCAGACAAGGTATGTTCAATAAATGCCCTACAATAAATATTTCAGAATTAAGTCTTAAAAAATGCCTAAAAATTAGTAACAAGATATTTCTATTTGACAAAAACTCAATTTGAAAAATGTACATCTAAAGCTTTTTCAGTTATCAAACTAGAAATAAATTGTGAATAAAATAGAATATTATAAACAGTACTTTCTGAGGTTTTTAAAATGACTCTGATTATATATATATATATAAATATATATATTAATATATATATATATATGTATTATATATATATAATATTAATATATATATATATATATATATATATATATATATTGCGGTCAGACGATGATATAAAAGACCAGAATTCGAGGCCCAGAGAGAATTTTTGACCGATCGAGTCTTCTGCGAACTCATCGGCCCAGAACGTCGAGGGAGCGACTGTTAGTGTCTTCCCCCCTTTTCTCCTAGGAAGCTGATTCCTGCAACGATTATCATTTCATTTGTAGATATTCATCGTTTCATCTGTATTTATCATAACTTCAACATTGTGTTTCTAAATAAATATCATTAATCTGTACGTAGGCCTCCGCTATCCTTTTTCGTGCTTACTTAGAGCTCCAGTACGCTACAACGTATTCTATAATCCTTAGAAGTGGGGAATTTATCCCTTGCTATCCCTGTATGTCTACGGTCTGCAGTCACTAGCAAGGATGCAATGGTTATCCGGCCAACATACTGCATCCGGTATATGAATAATTGGCAGTAGACTATTACAATTATCAGGTAGTACATCCGGCATAAAATTATACACCGAGAAATAAGATAAATATAACAAAGAAATGCAAAATGTTAAACAATATACTATATGAAACAATGCGTATAAGTATGTCGGAGCATTAAGTACAAAAAAAAATTATGGAAAAAATTAGGTTCAATTATACATTTCATTCCAAAAAATCATAAATCATTCATTTTCCGTCTGAACTACAAAATTGTGTTCTTGCATCTGAGATCACAAAAGAGAAAGCTTACTTTTTAGGAGGATAGAAGAATAAAGACAATTTACTAAAAAACAGAGTGGGAATAAGTTCTTAAAATCTTTCAAGAATCATTAAAGAAGGTAGTCTTTAAAAAATGTAATATCTATTAAAAATGATTTTATTTTTTAATTAAATAATGCCCAATTGAGATAGTGAGTACTGAAACTTAAAATAAAGAAGAAAATTTAAAATAAATTATAGTACAAATAGTAATGACTCATTAAAAAATATAAAAGGTGGAAAAAATACTACAATTGGGTTGTAAAAATAAAGTGCATGAAAGTATCGCGTCCGTCTCTGTCGGAGGTCAAGAAGAGCGTTGGTTAAAGCGAACTTTTGTCCATTGTAAGGCGCCGAGTGAAAAACGGCAGTATTGTACCATTAATGGTCCTTTTGACGCACGGACGATTACAAGTGTCAAGTGTGCCGTTTTTGTCAACGCACCGACAGAGAAAAGATACTGTGTTTTGTGGCGCAAAAGGGCGTTTCGGCTACTCCAAGGACAAAGGTCAACTAGGGGGAGGGGTCGATCTCCCCTAAAACCGAGGTTTCCTGTTTGTCAAAAGAAGAAACGGCTGACCTTTGAGATGAGCAGGTTGTCTAGAGTGATCTCCTCTCTGGACAACAGATTGCATATACATTGAGTTGATTTGCTTTATTTAAAACATTTCTTTTTCTTTTTTGTTAAATAAATGAACAGTTGCTAAGTTTAACACGTTCGCTGCCACCGACGCACTGGCGCGTCAGAGCGGCACCTCCTGGTATGCCGACGACGCACTAACGCGGCGACGGACTTTGATAAGTTATATGCTCTGTGTTTAGTGTGGCTTTGGAAATTGAACGGCGAGGTTGTTTCGGCACGTTAGTAAAGCATTATTTATTAATTTTTTGTGGTTGGTTTTCAAAATTTTTGTTTGCATTGTTTTTTTTTTACTATATCGTTTATGTGTTATATATACTTTGCTACATTAATTTAATATTTAGAGTTGATAGTAATTTTGCATTATTATGTTTAATTATTATTTTGCTTCAACATCTAGAAATAGAAGTAATAATTCAACAATGCCAATATCTCTATATTGTGCTTATTATTTGTAAATGTTTTCAGTATTGTTTCATAAATGGAATAAATGAATATATATGAACGTATATATGAACGGTATTCCGTTTTATTCCTTTTAAACTGCTATTTTATGCAATATACCAGTAATTTCTGAGAATATTCATCAGACGCGCCGGAGCGTCAGTGGCACTCACGAAGAGAGGTTGAGTCTGTGTGCCACTGACGCTCCAGAGCGTCGAAAAAAAAAACGCTCTCCTAAACAGGAAATAATATGTTTCTCGTTTTTCTGATTTTCGTAGTAAAATATAACGAACATTTAAACCATTAAAACCATGTTTTGTAATGCCGCTTCTGAGGATGGTAATATCATTTTTAGTGGCAGCGAATGTGTTAATCTTCTACGGCTGATTATTTCGCCTCCATACCTGCTCTTTTTACGAGACCCATGCGAAATCATATCCAGATGATTAGGGTATGACTTACAATCTGAAATAGAAACATCGCAAATCGCTCGGCGAGGTTACAGTGCATAAAGCTGATTTATTTAAAATAAATTTTAAAAGAAAAGTGTGAAACATACTGACATCCGGCTGAAACACTGCCAAAGGCACATCCGTTGCATTCCTAGTCACTAGTAACCCTTCAAATATTCTACTTGACAATTTTATATTACTTGCGTAGATTTTGTAATCTGCTTTATTTAAAAGTTACAGTTTGATAACAAGTGTTAAAGAAAACATTTAAATTAATTAACATTTAATTTAATATCTTAATTTCGCGCGTATAGTCCGCAGGCGAAACTTTCTATTTAAAAAATTTTATAAATCATCAGATAGTCCGCACCACTTGATAATCCGCAGACTATACGTGCAAAAATATTTGTTTCAGTATGACAATATTAAATCATTTTAAGAATAAAAACCTAAGTACTGTAGAGTGCCAAAAAGTCTGTATTAGACTCCATTAATTCCACCATTAAAATTTGAAATCATTTCTTCTGCCATAGCCTCGGAGAAGAATTTTAACGGAAGAAACAGAGCGGCCTCCATTTCTCTGTTCGAGAACCAGCTAAGTAAATCGTCTTGTTGAAAAATCGTTGTTGAAAAATGTAAGAAAATAAAAAAAGATAAGGTATGAGTTTGTTGGTCTTATAGAGACCTATCAGCTGATTTCAATAGCTCCACGTTAAAAAAAAATAAGATTGTGAAATTTGGTCCGTGTTGGGAAATACGAATAAAATTTAAGTTCGGGAAGGGAAAAAGAAAGAGAAAATTCTTAAAAACCGTTATAAATTCTCAGTGTAGTGGTATAAACTAAAAAAGCATACGTTCGAAACTGTCTGTGTTTTATATGTGTGTACCGTTGCAATTATCTTCGAAATACATAAAATCAGTTGAAAATATTTTAATGTCTGAACTCAACGATGTTACAAAGTAAACGAAGCACAACAATATTCACAAGCAAAGCTCTTTTTTTTTTAGTCCTTGGCACGCAGTGTTCTGCTTACTGCAGTTATTGCGCTGGGAGGAAGGAAACACCCTCGAGCATTAGGCAGAACACTGGGTGCATACTGCTTTTTTTTTTAACTCAGAATCAACTTGGGAGAGTTTGTTAAACAAGAAAATGGAATATCCTTTTCATCTGTTCGAATCTGAATGCAAGATATGACAATCTATAAAAATACGGCGGTCCAACTCAAATAAACGGCTGTTTAAGCTCTAACGATCGTTTTAAAAATTCACTGCCTATAAAAATACGATCCGGCATTTAAAATACTCTTTGTTGCAGTGGTTCCCCTTCATTTATTTACGACTCCTGACGGCAAACAAGGGTTTCAAACTGATAGTAATAGCCTGTCACGAATCTATAAATTTATTTTTTGAATCCTTTCCAAGCCGGAAAAATAAAATCTTTAATTTAGTGTGAATTATAATCACCAATGTGGGATAATAAATTTTACTTTATAGTTAACCCTCTCGCTGCGCATCCCGCGATTTCCGCGGGCATGCATTTTAGCCGTCTATTTAACTGTGCAGCTCGCTCTTTCATTGTTTATTCTTTCATTTTGGCTTTACTGTGATCTTTAATTGTTTATTTAGCTTTAAACTAGCAGATGGCTTTAATTGTTCACATTTCTGCGAGATATAGAAGATTGTTTTGTATCATTTTGAGCGCGCTGTTCGTAGCTGAAAGACGTCTGTCAGGAAGCGTTTCGCGAGTGACATAACCTATACTCCTGACGATATTTCCGCCCTGATAGCACTTCCGACTCTTATTTCAAGTATATCGAAGATAGTTATAGCGAAACTGATGAGAATTTCTCGGATTCCTCTGCGGATAGTGATGAATCTGAAAATTCATTTTCTATTTTAAATGTTCGACATTGGTGCAAAATTGATATGCAAAATATTCCACCAGCTCCTGTTCACTTCCTTTCCTTGGAAATCCCGGACTCAATTCCACTATGGCGAATAATGCAACTGTTTTGGACTATTTTGAACTTTATTTTGACGTTGATTTATGTTGCAAATAATAGTAAAAGAGACCAACTGTACATGAGAGTAACAGACCCATGAGACTAACTGCTCGACACTTTTCTAGCCATTTACACCCAAATCCCATCAAGAAAGAGGTTCTCGTAGATAGTATGCTGTCTGTTTAAAAAAACACTGAAGGTGGAACAAATAATTCGAAAAGAAATGCGAATTTGTTGTAAGGATTGCGAGGTAGGACATTGCCTCGAGCCTTATTTCGAAATTTATCATACAAGACTTCATTTCTAATAAATATTTTGTAAATCTTTTGCATTTTTAATAGTATATACATTTTGCTTTTGTATTTTATAAAATAAATGATAATTTAACGAAGATTAATTTTCAAAATTTAGCTTTTATATCATTATTCTTCAATTTCATTTTTCCGAACACCATTTTTTGGGACCTAATTCTACATTTAAAAAAAAACTCTTTTACAAAATTTTTTGTATATTTTCACTCTAAAATGTATATAGATTTGAAATATGTAATAAAACAAATACTCAATTTTTGAACCGATTTTGATAAAATAAATACGCAGCGAGAGGGTTAATAAAATAATGACCTTTTGTAACGAAGCATAAAAATGTATGCAACCATTGCAGACGTAGTAGAATAAAGTTTTGTAAAAGGACCGAAGAGGAAATGCATCTTCAGTGAAAGTAAAAAAGAGTCTTTGAAATCCATGAAGCAAAGCGCGGTACAAACTAATTAATAAAAATAACATTCAGTTCTAAAATTATTTGATCCGGTAGTGATCGGTCGCAAACTTTTTTTTTTGTATAAAATATAGATGCTCGGGAACCACTGCGTCACTGTTCCCCTCCGTTAGGATCTACATTAATTTCTATTAGCGTATTTTTCCTTAAAATAACCACTCTAAATGGAACGAGCTAATCTCCGCGTCACAAATCTAATTTTCCTTTGCGATTTCTTTTCTCGCTATGTGTGCAGTAACTAGCTATAGAAATCTCTAAGAGCTAGAGAAAACTTTTTGCGTAGCTCAGTCCAACAACAGAAGAGGCTCTGCCTACGGCGACACCAAAATATACATTGCGGAAAAAGAAGCACCACAGTTTGGATTCCGACTACACAAGATACATACATATAAATTAGAAGTATGTACATACATACCTGTATATGTATCACCGCATTTGTAGGCTCACTTTTCTCGAATGTTAAGATAGCTCCAAGATTCATATTTTAAAATAATTTTATCTCTATCAACCAGATTATTAATGTGTAAAACGATATAATACATATATGTATATATATACAGGTTGCAACAAAACTAATGGTCCCGACTATCGCCAATTCTCCTATTAGATATCCAAAAATCAGCGTTCCCATTCTTCAGAAAGCCAAATAGTTAGGGCGCTAAGCTTCGGTGCGGAGTTCGTGGGCTAGAATCCCACTTCGGCATGGATACTCGCAGCCGTTTGGAATCAGCTTCAAGTTTTACGTTCCGGTCTCATGAGCCATTCTGTAGCAAAAAAGTAGACCGTAGAGCTCCAAACCAAACCAAACCTTTCTCCAAAATGGATTTGGTGATGCTTCGAATTTCGTTAAGATAAAGTACATATGCATCTTATATTAAGGGTTGTCAATGACAGTACCGTAGCGGCGGTCAATTTATTCAACGATCAGAAATTCTTTGTGGATCAATTTGGAATTATTTACTTTCCGACCCCTTGCTGTCTACCTCCCCCTAAAGCAGTCATCAGTAGTTTTGTTACACCCTGTTTATTAGTAACTTGTCGAAATCAATTTAACAAGTGTTAAAATATAATTGGGAGCCTCATGCATGTAGAACTTTGAATTATTCGGTTGCATAAAATAAGCAACTCTTCCCAATATTAAGCCCTAACGAGTTTAAATTTAGACCGGCTCTTAAATGAAGGAAATATGGAGCATTTACATAAGAAAACTTTCATTTTTTTCTATTCATTTGGGATTGAATTTCTTATCTCGAATACCCGTAATTAAATGTAAGGAATTCTTTCTTTTAAAAGTATCAACTATTAAGATTTTCTTAAGGACACACATCCCTTTTAAACCTTCAAATATTCGATTTTTTAAATTTTTGTACTTTTAAAACGTCGCACGGTGTGCCAGAAAAACAATCTCTCCCTTTTTACTTTATATAAAAGTTCTTATCTTTTAGAAGCAGAGTAATTTAAAAAAAAACTAATTAAGTAAAAAGTACATTCTAAAAATACTTCTTATTTATGGTAATTAGAAAAATATACGGTAAGGAGAAAATAAGAAATAAAACCCTTCTACTTAAAGTTGCTTAAATGGGATGTGTGTCTCCTTAAAACATATTTCTTCTGAAAAACAAAATTTGGGCTCGTAAATCAAACAGGTGTCTTGTCATCCTAAAGCCATTCTTGTAGTGAATCGTATTTGGTTGGGCTGCAAAACAAAGTAACGTAGAAAAAGAACAAGAAGATGCATTCTAAATGGGATATTTCTTGAAATAAAAAATATCGCTGCACTGTGAAACATCAATAGTAAATCATTGTACTTATATTCCATCTATAGTTTTCAAAGGACAGATTCTTAAATAGAAGGGGTGTTCAAAAAACGACCGAACTCGCACCTGCCACAAACTGTCGTGCGCATTAGTGACAACGTGGGGGTGACATTCCAACCAAAACTGAGTCTGGAATCCCAGTTCTTGGAGGACATTTTTGATTATGACCAAAGGGAAGTTACTTATGGATTTCAATTGGAAAAGCCTCGTTTGTCATAAATTTATACTACTTAGCCAGATGGCAAACAAACACTTGCACCAGCAAGTTGCTCTGCGCAGGCAGAAACATTCTAGAAAACCGAGACGCCACGTCTGCTACCCAACCCAGACAGATCACGTCCGATTGCAGGGCCCATGGTTGGGTCATTCCTTTTGAACACCCCTCGTACTTTGGTGGGTAGGTCATGAAGCTCTTTCACCCACTGCTGGGCACATCGGTTCGTCTTTTGGCATAGAGTTTGCCTTTGGTCCACGGGTTCTGTACTTTGAGTGGTTGGAAGGAATCGCTGAGGCGCCTCTCGGAGGACGAGCCGAATGAGACCACTAGGCTGAGCTCGTCCAGCGTTTGTTCGTCGACGTACGCCCGCCCAGACTCGTTCACCTGGCCCACCACGGCCTCCAGTATCTCGCGGGCGCTCGCCTCCGGGTGCACCTGCAGCCTCACGCTCGTGTCCTCCGGCAGGTCCTCTGAATACGCCACCGATATCCTCAAAACGTTGATAGGGCACTCTATGTCCTCCTCCTGGCATGGTACTCCTGAGTCCAGCACGGAAGCCACGAACGAGTAGTCGTCGTCTTCCTCCTCCGCGTCCGAGGACTGAGCGGAGGTCACCTTGAACTGGATGCCGCAGTCGGTCAGGCTGTCCTCGTCTTCGCTCGGCTCGTCCTCGTGGGGTAGTGGCAGCACCAGGGCGTCGATCTCTTGCTCCCTGTAGCCGCTTATGTCGTCGTCGAACTCGTCTACTTCCGGGTGTGTACCACCACCTCCCCCTGCGTTCGACGAGGACAGAGAGTGGCTGCTGCTGCTGCTGCCTCCTATGACGTTGATGACGATGCCGTCCTCCTGGGACAGGGTGTCGTCGTCCGCTGCACCACCCTGTCCGACCTCGTTAACAGGAGTTACGGAATTGGAGTCGTACCGGCTATCCACCCTGTAGGTCACGCTGAGGTTTTCGGCGCTCACCCCCTTGGTGCAATCCTCCAGGAGCGTGAGAGTGCAGGGCGGGGGTAGGGACAATGCGCTGACGACGTCCTCCTCGTCATCCTCGGGCGTCGCGGCGGCGAGGATGAGCCCCGAAGTGGAGGCGCATCGCCGCATCTCTGACTGTTCTGGAGAGGCGGCCTCTGCCAGAGAAAAGCTCGAGCTCGAACTGGTGATCCTGATGGCGATAGGCGGTGCTGAGTGGGTGGGCGGCACCTGGAGCAGCGACGC
Source organism: Pardosa pseudoannulata (assembly GCA_032207245.1). Lineage (NCBI taxonomy): Eukaryota > Metazoa > Arthropoda > Arachnida > Araneae > Lycosidae > Pardosa > Pardosa pseudoannulata. The sequence goes on along the minus strand of CM063506.1, from coordinate 166,819,563 downwards.
CTGACTATGTTGCGGCGATTCGGCGGGGCTGACGGAGGCCGACTTGTCGACCAGGACCTCAGCGAGAGGCACTCCTCCTTGCGCCCTCTGTTTGTCCCTCGCGAAGTTGAGGACGTCCATAAGCCATCGCATGGAACGCCACGTGTTGTCCACCTGCGACTGAAACTGCTGGAGTTGGCCGAGACGAGACTTGGCGGATGCCAGCTCGGTGCTCGAGAAAGCCTGGGGACGAGGGAAAGGTCATGAGTTTGTGCCTGGTCAGTCCTACTCGTTTACATATTTATCAATTTAGTCATTCGCAGAGCTGAAGGCAAGGCTAATATACAATATATTACCTACCTGCCTGTGTACGTGTTGGGCGACGATCGTGTCCATTTCCAGAATGGAGGAAATGCGGGAGTACCTTGATATGAACGTGTGCTGATACGTGCTCATGTGGACTGAAAAACACAACGATCATACATTTCGACATCTCAATTGGACAATTTTTATTTAAATTTTAGATTTAATTCATTCATCTACTACTGCAAGCCTATGTTTATATAAATTCCCTTCATAAATTGATTATTAAAACAAATATAAAAGTGTACTTTTTTTAAACAATTCTACAGAAATAGCAATAAAAATGTACTAAGAAGTAAAAAGTAATTTTAAACAGATGATATGTCTGGGCGTCTCCTTGTTTCAGTACCTTTTCGGTATAGAATGCATCTGATAGCTCTTATTCCAACTTTACATTTTACTCTGATGTGTGTCATTCTTATGAGTTTAATCAATAGGTGCTCAGGGGAGATTTAAAATAGAATCTTGGAATGCATTTGGAGGGGGGGATCTCATAGCAAGCCAATATCAAAAGAGCGACACCTCAAATGAATTACTATTGGCAAAATCAAAAGGATCTAAGAAACGACAAAGAAAGAGAGGGGAAAAGACAGGGGCATTAGAGTTCGAAAAAGGAAGGATTGTTCTGAATGGAGATCCGAGTTCCTAAAAGGTCCCGAGACTGATTCCCTGCTTGCTCCAGCTGTACCGGCATTTCCCCCAAACAGGCTCCTGATTTGGTATCTTTGGTTCGTTGGTTAGTTGGTTGAAGTTTAACGGCGTAAGGTACTTTTCAAGACATAAGCGCTAAGCAGAAGATTAAACACAAAATGTCAGCTCAGGTTATAGCCAACAGATAAAAATGCTCTAAACAGGACTCAGGAAGTACTAAAAAAGCAGAATTTAAACCAGATAACAGTTTAAAAATATGTAATAAAATATCAACTGTATACAAGCTGATGTCCAAAAGAAAGGTAAGTAAAAAGTAAAATGACGAAACATTAGAAGGTAAAGGCTGAAATCCTTAAAAGTCATTTCAGAACCAAACACTTCGAAACCTCAACATAGGTTTAAAACGTTGATTTTGCCTGCTACACCCATTGGAAGAATGTCAAAAAATCGAGTTTCTTGCATTTTAATAAAAACAGGGTTTAGGACACTTTCTTCTCGGTAATTTAACGCACAATATTTAAAAACTAACGACTAGTAAGAGAAGGTATAAATTGACCACAAGAAGGCAGTGAAAGGGAGAAAAAAGAAAATAAAAGGATTTGGAGGATTCTACAGTAGTTACCTTAAATTAGGGTATAGTTTATTGGTATGTTTGGAAGCTGCCGTGAATCTCTCGAGACCCATCACACATCGTGCCTGAAAGGTGTTCGTCGACATACTTCTAGATTCTAGACTAAAGTCACCACCTCATTTATAACAGAAAGCAATTCAATCATTTTGTTTATGGATTTTTTACACCCACTAGACTATACTAAAATATTACACGTAAATATAGGTAACTAAAGTTTGGTTTTAACGCAATTTATTTGTCATCCTTTATGGAGAACCTGGGCTTATTCATTATCGAAATGATTTGCTTATTTAGAACTGAGCATTGCACTCACTCATCTCGAATATCTGGAGGGGTAGGAGGACGCAGTCAGTTCTCTCTGTGACGTCATCCTTCTGTCCCGGGGCCGAACACACCGAGTCGACGGGGGGGAGGAGCAACACCAGAGACACTTCCGGATTCAGTTCCACCACCTCAGAGTCGTATAACCTGGGAACAAACAACGCATTCTTTTATTAACACATGCCTTTTATTTAGTCTGAAATAAAGTTTCACTTCAACGAGTACAATATAATCAGTCCGGGCACGTTTTTTGGGGAAAAATAATCAATTCGTCGAACTTACCTGTGTTCTCCGGTGTGGAGTTGGGGCACTTCTAGGAGGGTGAGGAGGTTCCTGACGGCGGACGACAGGGCTTTCTGGAACTTGAGCTGCGTCGCCGACGGGCAGCCGCTCCGAATTTCGCATTTCAACGATTTGATCCATTCCCATTCCTCGCTGCCAAACAAAACAAACACTAAAGCCACACTTTTTTCGAACAGTACACTCTCGAGAGCATTCACCTTGGAATGATTTTATAATTGTTATAAACGAGACTTATGAATATTAAATAGACGATAATATTTTACATTTCTTGAGGGGGGATAGCTTTGAAGGCCCCTTACTTGCAAGGCGTGAAAACGATACTCTTTAAAATATTTAATTACACTGGGTGGAAGAAATAATTGTAACTCCAATTACACTCCATAAACATTTATACACACACATAAATGCACAGAGTATCATTGGGGTAGCGCTCACAAGACTCGCTCGAGGTTCGATCTCCGAGCTGGGCAAGGTGGACTCAACCTTTTATCTCTGCAGAGGGTAGACAAATTGAGGAACCCTTCAAACTAAACCCTACTGAACTGCAATTATTTACTTATTCCAATTCTTAGGTTGGGGAAAAAGAAATCGATTATTTTTGCTTGAAATTAATGACTTTATTTAACATATTTTGGATTGTCTGATTTGGATCAAATAGGCACTGTTTTGTTGTATAGTTTGATGGAATTTTAAAGATAGCTTTATAACACCTCTCTCATAGAAATCTTGGTCCTTATTGGCGAAAAACTCTAGTCATCGATTTTCACAATCTTTTTTAATCCTAATTTCTTATCACTCAGAAAGTTTGGTAATGCGAGAAAAAGGCGGTAATCGTTAGGTGCCAGGTCCGGACTATAGGGTAGATACATTAAAACTTCCCAACCAAGCTCCCTGAGTTTCTGGCGAGTCACTACAGACGTGTATATCCTGGCGTTGTCCTGATGGAACACAACACCTCTTCTGTTGGCCAATTCTGGCCGTTTCTGTTTCCACAAAGTTACATTCGTATTTAGTGTCAAGTAAGGAGACGGGATTCTAATCTGGGACTGGAATCAGAACCCCGCACAAGACAAAAATATCCGTAGAATATAATTTTATGGTCTTCTGTCTTTTACAAAGATGTGATGAGGTCAGATTTAGATCCCGAGCATTTTACTTCTTGCATGAATGAATCAATTATATTACTGATCTCAATAGTCTCATCACACCATGTACTGTTTGTTTTAGTTGCAGTTTTGAGTTATCTTTCTAAAAATGTATATTTCTAAAAAAATTTCCCAAAACAGGTATTTTTTTTTAAAATTATTACACGATTTTTACACAAACAAATGTAGCATACACTTGAAAAGCGGCCATCGTCCGGAAAGGGTATCGTAAGTATTTTAGGCATTGATTTTATGAAATGAGCGATTTTCACGTACCATGAGACGTGCGGGTTCTCCCTGATCCTGTAGTAGGGCAGGACGTTGGGGGCTTTCTTGGGAACGAGGACCCGGATGAGGTCGACCGAGCTGCTGATCTTCACGTAGGCCACGTACAGGCCTTTCGGCAAGGGGATGCGACTCACGTGATTGTAAGCCATCATGGCCTGAAACACGTGACTGTCTCAATTGACCAAATTCCGAACACATCATTACTCATTTTGTTTTGTTTTTTTTGTGAGAAGAGATGGGTACCTGTGTGGAAGAGAGCAGCATGCTGTTCACCGTGCACACCTCTTCGCGGGTATCGGCGTTGATGCTGAGCTTCCTCTGGAGTTTGGCCAGCGGCACCCACCGAAGCGACAGGTTGTTCAAGCTCTTGGCGTCCGGGACGTACTTGACCGTGCACACCACCGTCGTGTCGTCGCAGTCCTTGATCGGCTTGTAGTACAACTGGCCCAGGTCTTGCACTCCCAGAGCAGTCTGCAAATAAAGCGATCGTCCCGTTCATTGAAAGCAGTAAGGAACAACATTTACTAATCAAGAAACTGACTGTAGTAGGGCAGGACGTTGGGGGCTTTCTTGGGAACGAGGACCCGGATGAGGTCGACCGAGCTGCTGATCTTCACGTAGGCCACGTACAGGCCTTTCGGCAAGGGGATGCGACTCACGTGATTGTAAGCCATCATGGCCTGAAACACGTGACTGTCTCAATTGACCAAATTCCGAACACATCATTACTCATTTTGTTTTTGTTTTTTGTGAGAAGAGATGGGTACCTGTGTGGAAGAGAGCAGCATGCTGTTCACCGTGCACACCTCTTCGCGGGTATCGGCGTTGATGCTGAGCTTCCTCTGGAGTTTGGCCAGCGGCACCCACCGAAGAGACAGGTTGTTCAAGCTCTTGGCGTCCGGGACGTACTTGACCGTGCACACCACCGTCGTGTCGTCGCAGTCCTTGATCGGCTTGTAGTACAACTGGCCCAGGTCTTGCACTCCCAGAGCAGTCTGCAAATAAAGCGATCGTCCCGTTTATTGAAAGCAGTAAAGACTTCTTCACGAACAACATTTACTAATCAAGAAACTGACTGTGAGCCGCTAAGGGACTCATATATATATATATATATATATATATATATATATATATATATATATATATATATATATATATATATATATTCAGATTTGGGATTTTATTTTAATATAATTTTATTATTACAAATACATACATACATATGTATTTACACATATCTACATATTTTAGTCGTTTTATATGCTGAATTGAAATTTAAATAGTAGTAATATATTGTTATGCATTATTTCTCAAAACAAACTTAATTGCATAATTCCTTCAGAGTATTTTTATAATTTTTATTTTTTTCGGAATTTCCCCTTACGATATCACCCTATACATGTTACGATTGAAGTGTACGGCTCTGATTTGTGGCTTAACTCTACGGCTTGTTAAATAGAAAGGGGGTGTCGTGCAATGCTCACCTGCATCATGTCGGCGGCCTGTAGCAGCTTGCTTCGGAAATGAATGCAGGACGAGCTCTGGGTTTTTTCCATTTCCGCCCGCAGTGCCTTAGTGTCTTCCCACGTGCACGCCACCTGCAGAGAGTCGCTTTCTTACACTTCAAGCATAAACACACACATAGAGATCATGTATGGAAAATGGGACGAAGTTAGAAATCAGAGCCGACAGTCAACTCTTTGTGAGGCGATATAAGAGCAGAGCACGGCAAATTCCAGGAGGGAAATCTTGTTGGCTGTGGTTTGGTTTGGTTTGGTTTGGAGTGCTGGGGGTAGGGGAGGGGGTAGGGTAGTTGTCAGGGTAGGGGGTAGGGTAGAGGGTAGGGTTTGGGGTTGGGATAGGGAGTAGGGTAGAGGGTAGAGTAGGGGGTGGGGGTAGGGGGTAGGGTAGGGGGTTCGGGTTGGTTGTAGGTTAGGTGTAAAATCGTGGCGTTGAATGAGTAACATATATAAAAGATAAAAATGCAAATATCAACGAAGTGGTGTGAGGGTGGGGGTGGTAGTGGTGGTAGTGAGGGTTGGGGTAGAGACAATGTCATCGAAAATATTTTTAAATTATTCCCGTACTCCTCGGTTACTTGAACGTTTCGTCATAGGCAAAAATTAAGGAAAAAAGACCGAATTAATAATGCGCGTGATCCGGAGTGCTCTTTTATCTAACACAACTTAAAATTGTGGCGCTATATGAGAAAAATATATAAAAGATAAAAATGCAAATTTTAACAGAATGGTGTTAGGTTGGGGGTTGGTGGTGAGTGTTGGGGTAGGGACAATGGCATCGGAAATTTCTTGAAATTATTCCCGTACTCCTCAGTTGCTTAATAAATTTCATAGGGTAACGATATCTGTAGAGTGAAAAAACTGCTTTCTAGACGACACGATACCGTTTTGTCGTTGCATTATTTACCATCCGATTGTCCTGTCGGTAAGCAGGAAAGTGCTCTTGTTGTGCGCAACCGATAATTTGCATGTACATACATAACACGCTAAATACATCATGAGTGTTTTCGAACACGCATGGTGGAGTATTTCTTTTGAACTTTTTAATGTTTAAATCAAAGGCTTTTAAAACTTCCAATCTTCGTGAATATCGAAATTTTCGAGGCTAAGCTAACTCTATTTCTGCCGAATGACGAGGAGATGGATTTACCTTCATGAGCCAGTGGAAATCGTTGTGAAGGGAGCTGGGACAGGTCTCGTCCACTTCCATGATGGGAAGGGTGTCTTCGTTCGTCACCAGCACCCGGTGGTCGGTGTACATCAGGCAAGCCAGGTACACGCCCCTGGAGAAAAAAAATTAAAAACCTTACGCTTTTCTACTTTACAAATTATTCCCAACACTTTATTAAAAGCATATCAACACGTGATATCACAGTATTACTAGAACATTTAAAACCTTATTTCTACAATAACCGCTTCTTGTTTATTAGCAGACACTGAAGGGCTCGCATCACTTTCAAGCAACTTTTAATGAAAGGTTTTTATCTTATTTTTGGCCTTATTATAATTGCTTTTACTTCTTATTGCTATTTGCCGTATCATGGAGAAATAATGGTACTACACTATAGTCGAGATATTTAGTTGTTTATCCTTATAGAACCAAGATGAATGTATATGTGATATATCAAAATTACTACAGTATCTCTTAAAAATTCTTATTTTTCCCATTCTTTTTCCTTCACATCTATTTTTCCATCCACAAAACACCTTAATGAAAGGAGTGTCCGCGACTTGTAATTCTCATTTCTCAACCGTTTCTAACCCATTTCAGAAAGATTTCTCTGCAATAAATGCAAATTTTGTGCCCTCTCCCCCTATTTTCAAGCCTGCCCCGGTTCACTTTTCAGTGATCCAAGTTTCTTTTTAATATCGATAGCGCTTACTGAGCTTCTTTCTTTGGAAAAGATTATGTCCCCGCGTCTCGCTCCGGGGTGCAATTCTGTAATCCCCACATATTTTCACATTCATTCTTTCTTCCGTCTTTGAAAGAGCATGTCGTTCTCTAAGCTCTTTTAAGTCCTTTTAAGGACTGGCCTTTCTCTTCCACGTGCTACGACTGTTTACTTCAATAGTCTAACTGCCTAGGCTTCTTTTCAGTGCCTCTCTGATGCGTTCGATCGCGGATTACACATGCGGCGCTCCGAGCACTTCAAGGGTGACCGGCGTTGTGGGGTGGTCTGTTACTCTTGATCTGTCCACCATCCCCAGAAGAAGCCTGGAGGGTATCACGGCCATATGGGCCCGATTCGGTACTTGATTGCCTAGACTTCTTGTCCAGTAGCCCGGACAAGTAAAAACAATTGGGGCTACTTTTATATTTGAAGAATTTGATGATTAAGCGAACCGATATGAGTTAGTTATCACGTGGACGTGGAGCTGTCAACACCTTTCCACGCTTAGCTCCGACACGAGCAAGTGAAAATGGTGCAAGTTTTGCTTTTAAATGAAACGATGATTTAATAAACTTATTATTATCAAGAAAGTCTCTTTTCCATTCGCCTTTACACTGGACCATGTTATATATATATTTATATATATACATATATCTTTATATATATATATATATATATATATATATATATATATATATATATATATATATATCAGTGGCGTGCGGTAGGTGTTCATGCAGGGTGTGCAGAGAGCAACAACAACACTAATAATAAAACCATAAAAATGTACATTAAACACTTCCTTAACGTTTATTATTCATTTGTACACAAAATCCATACGTCTATTTGTATTACTAATAAAATAACGAAAAGCTTATATTTCCACGAAAAACTTATATTTTCAGCAAACGTAGCACTACACGGCGCCCGCCTCTGCGGTGCCTCATCAGGATGCTTATTGGTGCCGACAAACCGAAAGTCTAGTCCACGTGCAGAGGATTTTACTGCAAGCTGGCGCAATAGAACGAACTGTTTCTCGTTCGGTCAGTGGATTAAATTATATTTATTAATTGTTTTTAACGTTTGAAAATCATATACTCTGCGAAAAACATTTTAACAATTTTTAAAAACAAAACCAGGGATATGGTGTTAGAGATATAACTTATATACTGTCTGTAAAACACAATGAATGGTAAATTTTAGACTGTTCTGTTAGAATTAGTTTCTTTTTTGTCTAACAAA
>CM063506.1:166791228-166803728 GCA_032207245.1 Pardosa pseudoannulata | reverse complement strand
AAAAAATTGTCCCTATTTCATGATTGTGAAGCAAGTGCGAGAAAAAGAGGCAGTTTACCTTTGATTTCCGAGGAACAGGGTGGCCTCGAGAATATGATTTGGTGAAAGACGCAGTCCAGTTGGCAGAGGCGACCCAACGATCGGGATTTCTTGCCATTCACGTCCATCCAGCCTGAAAAAAAAACGAACATAACACTCAACGACTTTCAGTGGATGCAAAAAATAGACTGGAAATAGAACTTTATGCCGTCACTTTAAAATGGGTTTCCCGAACCCAAAACATATCTCTTTTTAGAAAAGGGTGATATATTATACATAAGAGATTTGAAAAAAAATTTTCAATTTTACAACTCCTCTTCAACCTCCACTCAAAATACAGTTTCTTTTAAGTCAAAGAGTTTTTTGCTGGATGAGATCCCGCCTACCCTACCTCATCCCTATGGACTAACTTTCTCTTGGCATTTTCCAATTTTTTTGTGAATTTATTTCTATTAACTTATTTATTTCTATTTATTATTTATTTCAATTAGATTTTAAATATTCAATTTTTGTAAAATTTTTCCTCAAAATGTTGTTTTTGTTTATGTATCAATTTGTTGAGTTACGATCCCCTCGCCAGATTTCAAACGCCACGCTGCAAGCACGCCAATTTCGCCAAATGTGGTTGAAGCACCAACAAGATCCATGATTAGAAACAGGAGAGTGGGCTAAGAAGAGGAGTTGAAAAATGTTTAACACTAAACTAATCGAGCAATTGAATAAAATTTTTATCCTCTGATTCCCAGAATTGACCTCGATAGCCCAGACCACCTAGGTCCCAGAATAGCCGAAGCCATCTGAGACATTTCCTTCCCCCCTACAGGTGTGACAGCTAATAGCCGCTTGTCGTGCTGATAGCGGTGAACAAAGGACTCGTTGTCAACATCCGATGTTAGCAGTTGCTTTTTTTTCCTGACGTTTTGACAACACGCCGAGTACCACTATTTGTTGCTGGATAACGTGGAACATTTCATTGCTATTCGATTCTGAACTTGTTTACTTAGATTGACATGAGGAAAAAACTTCTGGGGGTGGACATGCAAACGTTGGGCTATTGGGCTGGGAACCGGACGATATTTGAAATTCTAGAGTTTAGGTCTTAACACTAGATTTGCGGACCGGGACAATTTGACTCATTAAAATTTTGATCATACATGCATATATATATATATATATATATATATATATATATATATATATATATATATAAGTACATACACACTGGGTGGCCATAATCAAACTGACGGTTCTCACAGTGTTCTGTATCGCGTTCTATTTGCGAGAATGAAGCCCCATTTTGTAGGAAGATTCAACAAGACGTGGGACGAAAGATTCCGCGAAAAAACGAATGAGTTCCAAAAGTCACCGCTAGGGGAATATTGGGCGCCGTGTTATAGAAAATAAAATGTTAACAAATGCAAATTAATACGGAATAAAATGACCTTTTATTATGCACATTTTCTGATTGAGTTCAAGTGCAATGTGGCAACACTTTAAAAAAAAAGAGTAAAATCTACATAAACACCGATGAAGTCTCGTGATCTGCAATATCACGTACGCCGAGCAGAAGAAGTTCTTTATTCAAATTTCACCTTACATCCATTGGCACAGTGCCAGAAAGTAATTTCTGTATTGATTTGCATTTGTTAACACTATTTTCTATAACACAGCGCCAAATATTACCCTAGCGGTGACTTTTGAAACTTGTTGTTTAATCTTCCTACAAAATGGGGCGTCATTCTTGCAAATAGATCGCGCTACAGAACACTATGAGCACTGTCAGTTAACTTATGGCCACCCGGTATCTATCTATCTATCTATCTATCTATCTATCTATCTATCTATCTATCTATCTATCTATCTATCTATCTATCTATCTATCTATCTATCTATATATATATATATATATATATATATATATATAACTTTAATATCAATTTTCAAAAACATAAGATGTTTTTAATTAAATAATAAAATATATGTCAACTTTCATTCCTCTTCCCCGCAGACCCCTTCATTTCGCATTATCCAATGGGGTATACCTATTTTTACGGTTGTGGGCCCATTGGACTCATAGAATGGTTTAACAGTTAATCGCATAACACGAAATTTATGGGTCCTACCAGGCCTGTGATATTTTCCAATTGGCTGAAGAGATAAAAAGTAAATATAGAGAAGTCGAGAACACTTCCATTCCAATGACAGAAACTCGTGCTACTGCCGCACGGAGGAATTGTCGAGTTCAACAATCGTGCAAAAGAAATACATGTAGAAACCATTGTGCTAAATTTAATAGAAATGTTTGTGGAAAATGGGTTTCAAAAACAGATTTTATATATAAAAATGATTTCCGTGAATTTTTTTATAATAAACATTTTATTTAAATTAATTTGGAACTATTTTCTTTGCCAAAAACTTCCATTTTCTTGTATGAGTCAAATGGGCTTACTTAAGTAAAAATAGGTAAACATCCGTAAATCTAGTGTTAAATAGTTAATCCAAATTGTTCGATTCCAGGTTTTCATTTTTCTTGAACTTACTACACGACTTCTTCTACTTCCTTTTTCAATAATTTTTCTTCTTTCGTGTTTATTGATACTCTACCGTTATCTACCATGGGTCGGTCTTTCGAAATGTTATATCCGCTTTGAAATCTCAAACATTCCCAGAAATTACGATCCAAATGTGTTTAAGAACGTATCATATGCAATTTGTTTGGTATAGAGCGCCAATTGCTGTTAAACCATCCATTCAATTCAAGAAACGGTTCGGTACAAATATTAGCTAAGCGATGAGTTCTATTTGTAACAATCAAGAAGGCTACAAATAAATAAAAATGGTAAGTGTTAGTTTTTGTTCTTTATTATGGGTGGATACAGAAATTAAAAAATAGAGCTTTAAATTGTCCGTGCAAATAAAGCTATGATATTCATTACCAAGACTGCATAGTTTTAAGGTTCTATTTAGAGTATTTTGATAGAGTTTATTTAAAACGATTCAGATTCTAGGGATTTTAAAAATGTTAATCAAAAACATTTAAAGGTTTAAAGATGATGTGTATCCTTAAACAAGACTCTCAGTCCTTTATTTTTCACTCACGCTAATCAGAGGGTGGTGTACAAATAGACAGTCAAGAGACTTATTTTCTCACTATGGGGTCTTATATAGATTTAAAAAGCTTAATTGGGAATATTTACATGTACGTGTGCAAAACCACAGGCGAAAACCGAGGTGATAACTTTCAGTACTATCTTGTTTCCAGAAGACAGAGATAACTGTTTTAGAGACAAGCGGGACTTACTGGATGGGGTGGAAGAAGGAGGCGTGGCCTGCGTGAAGGGGCTGTATCCTTTGCAGTTTCCGGCTGCCACCCGGATGTAGTAGGGCACGCCATGAATCAAGTCGGATAGCACCATCTCCAGCCTCTGAAGATTCATCATCTCTCGGGAGCCGGACAGAGGATGAAAGTCCGGTCGGACGCTCCACTCCACTAAAACACAATGGCACAAAATCAGGAAATTTTACCCAATATTGAGACTTTATCCATGTAAATAATTCGTTATAAATGGATGACCTTTACTCTACTGGAAATGGACGCATTTATGCATTTTATCTCCTTTTACGGTGTCTGTCCCACAGGTAAGGAGGAAACAATGATATAAATGAATTAATCGTAAACCTAGTGGCTTCGGGGTGGGGAGCCGCACTCTCAAGACACAGGTCCGTGGTTCGATCCCCTGGATAGTGAAGGTTAACTCAAAATTATCCTTCATTAGACAAACTGAGGACCAAGCTTACATAGGAATTAAACACTGGGGATTCCGCCTAAGGTTGTCCACCTAACCGGGACACAAGCTTCGCAATCCAGGATCCTTGATCTTTAAAACAGATATTGGCCCTTCTGCCGAAGCGGGTCATTTGGTTTGGTTCGGAGCACTACGGTCTATTGTTTTGATACACGAGGGCAAATGAGATAGGGACTTACTGCTTAACCCGCTGAACGGACGCGTCGACGGGGGTTCGACAGCGAATTCCTGTTCGAAAACGGACCTGTCGACCCCTTCTCGTTCGCACTCGTATAACTCGTATCGCACACTTTTGAGGAAAAAAATATTGCAAAGCGATAATAAATGAAAGAAACTAATTTTGAGTAACGGAACTCCTTTACCTTGCAGGGAAAATAACTTAAAAGTAGCCTGACAACTTTTAAACCGGCAACTCTAGTATGGTACGGTAAGTTCCGTCTGGAATTTACGAAAAGGGTGACTGTTTTGAAAGGGAAAAAGGTGGGGAGGGTGGTCGGTGGATGGGTTAAAGCTGATTGCGAAAGACTGCGAACACCCATGTCCTCATCGGGAATCGAACCTCCGAAGAGCAGAGCTCTACCGTTCTCCATTGTGTCGAAGGTGAGGCTCACTGATATCACTTTTGTCATTCGAAAATTTCTATGTCGCTGCATAGCGCATATCTACGTACAACGAAATCTCATTCAATAGACCGAAAAACGACGTTCCACCGAGTATTCCTACCTTTGTATTTGGTGACGACCGTTTCCGGTTCCCTGGAAGTTTCGTTTTCCGTGAATTTCACCTTCAGCGCTTTGATGCCGACCACGTCCACGTGAACGGCCGTCGGAGGATCTGGAACGTCTGCGAACAAAAGAAAATATTCATAGGGAATGTGTAAAGATAAGGGGAATATATTTGAGGAAATAAAAATTCTCGCATTTCTAATTGAGTGAATGACTACTATTTTCCATATTTTCACATCTATGGAAAATGCTAATGGATGGAAGTCATTTTTACTGCAAAATAAATCCAATGACCTAGTTTTCCGGATAAATCTAATAAACTAATAAAACGATATTGTTACGAACTTTAAAGCTGGGTTCGGGGATTGAATGGACTTTAAAGACTTCAGCACGAAAACAATCATTTATTAGAAATATTAATAATTGTTTATAGCAATATACAATAATCATTTATTAGCAATATAATAATTGGAAAATACAACACACCGTGCGTGCTCAGTAAACCGAGATATCCACTTAACGACTCTCTAGTTTTGGGACTCAGCCTGCCTTATAGAGGCCCAAAGAAACTGCTGGAATATTCCAGAAACCGAAACCGGAAGTTGTCACGTATCGCCACACTTGGCGACATTTGGCGACACTTGACGATATTTGGCGAAGAACTTGGTGACAAAAAATAGGTTGCCTAAACTGTCGCCAACAAACCGGTATATTTAAGGTTCACTAACAAATTCGTAACATTATCTCCATCAGCTGTCATGAATCTAAGAGCCGCGCGTGACAGTATTTCTATTGATATAGAACCAATAGAGCCTTTCTAGAGTCTTCACAAGTGGGGAACTTATTTATTGCTGACCCTGTACATGTAATAGTTAATTTGTCCCATCACAAAGGGAAGAAATCAGTTTAGTAGGCAGTCATAGCTAAAACATCGTTGAAATCAGAAAAAAAATATTAGGATGAAAATGAACAGTTTATCGAGGGAAATGCTCTTACTAACTTCTGTCCAAAAACACGTACATCTCAATTTTATAGTTGTATGAGCAAACCGACCAGAAGTCTTATTAGTCAGTCACGCCGTGACATAGTTTAAGCTTCACGAGTTATATAAAGTTTTATGTAACAGAAAGTTTGGTGTTTTCGAGATGAACTAAATGAGAGAAAAAATTAAGATATTCGCTAAGGTGTTGTCAGAACAAGATAGAATTGTCCAAAATTATATTTAAGATGAGCATAATTACGTTGGTTATTTTATTAAGGTAAAAATATCATTATATATATTTGTTTTGATATTTATTGAAAAATGTTCATTCACTCTTTCTAAACTGTGAGGAAAGTAAATTAAATTATAAAGTAAATAATAAAGTAAATTACAAAAAAATTCGTACTTAGTTTTTCGAATCCCGCATTCATTCTCCGGAGCAACTCCTGTCGCCGCCTCCACAGAGACAGTTGTTTCTCTTTCTCCTGCAAAGACACATTCAAAAACAATTAACAACATCGAAAACAGTTTCATTTTTTAACACTTCTGCGGCAGAAAAAAGGAACATCTTTTATGAACGGCCCCACCCAATGAATGATCCCCAATAATACACCCTAACAGCTAAGCATTTCTAATCTGCGAACTCAGACTTCTTACATAAACATAATTCCTCCGTCTCTTTGATTCGATTTTATATTTTTCTACGGGTGCAGACAAAACATTTATATCATAGCACTTCTATAATATATATTTGTAATATATCAAAATTATTACACTTAGAATGTACACTAAAGAGCCAAAACATTCTCACCACCTGTCAATAACGAGTTGGCCCACCTTTAGCGCGCAACACAGCTTTAACCCATCCACCGGCCACCCTCTTCACCTTTTTCCCTTTCAAAACAGTCACCCTTTTCTTAAATTCCAGACGGAACTTACCGTACCATACTAGAGTTGCCGGTTTAAAAGTTGTCAGGCTACTTTTAAATTATTTTCCCTGCAAGGTAAAGGAGTTCCGTTACTCAAAATTAGTTTATTTCATTTATTATCGCTTTGCAATATTTTTTTTTCCTCAAAAGTGTGCGATACGAGTTATGCAAGTGCGAACGAGAAGGGGTCGACAGGTCCGTTTTCGAACAGGAATTCGCTGTCGAACCCCCGTCGACTCGTCCGTTCAGTGGGTTAATCCCCCTTGGCATCTATGCCACAAGTCCTTGGTAGATGACCGGAGGCAGATTGTACCAGATGTTTAAGCAACAGTTACGCACATCCGAGATATTGCGAATGGGTGGTCTTTGAACTCTGAGCTGCCTTCCCATGACATCCCAAATGGGTTCTATCGGACTGAGATCCGCCCAGGACATTAACTGGAATCCAGCATCATGTTCCTGGAATCACTCCAACACAATTTTAGACTTGTGACACTGAGCGTTGTCCTGTTGGAAGACGGCTTATCCTGACACGACCATCGGCGTAATGAATGACAACCGTGATTCATCTGACCAAGCAACTCTCTCTCACTGATCCATGGACCAGTCGAGATGTTCCCTGGTCCAGCGTAGGCGCAGTCGGCGATGACGATTGGTCATCAAAGGCACACGAGATGGAAGTTTGCTGCTTAGCCCCGTATCCAACAGTGTCTGCTGAAAAGTGTGCTCCGATACTATTCTACTTGGCCCTGCATGGTATTGGGTTTTCAGCCGAGCCACTGTCTGGATCCGGTTTTGCTTCACCATGCGAGACCTTTTTCTTTGATAGCGTGTGGACGTCCAACACCATGTCGTCTACTGCGGGTTTAACAGTCATTTATCCACTTTGCAAAAGTATTAACAACTGTAGATAGCGAACAACCCACGAGTCGTGCAGTTTCGGAAATACTTGTTCCGAGCCTCTAAGCCATTACAATCTGCACTCTATCAAAGTCGTTTAGATCAGCAGCCTTTCCCATTACACACAGAAGTAAGTTACCACTTCCACCTGATCACGTGTCTTCCACGTCATCCAGACGAGTTCATTGTAAAATGCAGGGGTGGTCATAATGTTTTGGCCCTTGAGTGTATCTCTAAAGCTAGAATATATCCAAAAAGCTAGACTTATGATAAAAAATTCCGTTTCAAATGCTATAAATATTAAACGAAACAGCAACGAAAATGTAGATAGGTATTGTTTTGTCGTAGGTCTATAACGTATTGAGTGTGAAAATTAAAAATCAATGTAATAACATATTTTAGGGTGCGTGTAAGTAGAAAAAACAACATTTTCAGTTAAATGCACTGAAAGTTTTTACAGTTTCCTTAAAAGTTGTGATATTAAATGGAAAGATTGTTCAGTTTTATAGTTTTCAAAAGAATAGTTAGAAAGTCTTTAATTTAACACTATCAGTCAGTGTCGTCTAGACACAGGAGGCTGTGTTAGTGTGTTCTGGTTTCCGTATTTTAGCAGGAAATTTGAAAATTTTTCGTGGTTTTTAATCATTTTCCATGGTGATGACGCAGTAAAAGTTTTGTTGTTCTTGGTTAATTGGGAGAGATTTTGCAACTCAATGTACCTAGAGCATCCGCTGTTGTCTCTTCAGCAATTTATCATTATAAATAGTTGGCGTTCCACAAAGGATAGTTCACCAAGTAGATACCATTAGTAAAACAAATTTCCCAGAGTAGTGTCGAACATTTGTTGGCCTTGAATGCAGTGTTCGACGTGGAAAGGAATCATTTCTACTAAAATTGTTGGGGCTAAGAGTCTCATTACATGGCTTTTTCTGAGCTAGTCAAAAGGTCCCATTCGATTTTCGAACCTTGTGCAGAACTGACACCCTGAGACGATGTCTCGAAGAAAAGGTCTAAATACATGCAACTAAAAAATGTCTCTCATGCATGAAAATGGTGTACTTATTATACCAATATTTATGAATACTATTGTTTAATTTTTATATTACAAGATTAAATCAATTGTTTGACACCTAAAACGATGACAACTAAAAAAAAATGTGTTTCTTGCATGAAAATGGCTTGCGGGAAATGTTTAGGAAAAATGGAATATCACTGTATCCGTTGCCAACGAGGTACGTACAAAACATGATGCATAAAATAATGTTTCAAAAACTTGCATTCTCACCAAAATAACGGTTTTGCTTATTATACTAATATGTATGAATATTATCGTTTTATTTTATTTTGCGATTAAGTCTTTTGTTTTCTTTATTATTGCGATTAAGTCTTGAGTTTTTTATGATATATTGCGTCATGATGTATGATAATTGAACGAAATAATATTAACAAGTCTTCAAACTAAACCCCACTGAACAGTAGTCCTTCAATTATTGAGTTATTTCAATTATTTTACATTGTTTATATGACTGTGTAGGAACGTCACCTTTTAAGGGTCTTTACGGACTTTTAAGGGTCATCGAAACTCAGATCTAGTTTTAAACAATTCCAAACTGTCCAGAAATTTTAAAAATGTTTAAATAAAAAAAATTGAATTTTGAAGGCATAAATGTGATGTTCTACCTTAAATAAAATAAATACATTTTTCCCCGATTCTGGTGTGAAATCGTAAACAGTGTGCTGATTACCTTGATGAGGGCCATGGATAAACTTCCACTGATGGCAACGCTGAGCACACAAGTCGTCAAGTCGTCCACGCAACGCTCCGCCTCCTTCACCAGACTCACCAACTGATGCAGTTTGCTGTCCCGAGTACGAACTAGAAGGAACAGACCTACAGTTATAGAAAGAAATCTAGTGGAGGGATTTTGTATAAAATCCCAAAGACTGCCCCTTAAAGGACATACTGTCACAAATACATTCTTGGAATCTGGCAGTACTGAAGTCAATTTATAGTCGTAAGACCTGAGGACAGCACGAAAAAATTCTCAGCTGATTCCAAATTTTTCTCCATTTTAACTGGTTTTCTATACTGTGCGCTGTTACTACCGTTTATTCCCCCGATCAAGAGATCTAATATAAATATCTTTCTAATATATAATCTTTATAGTGCTTAGTGGTTAATTTTAAAAAATTCTAAACAATAAGGATTGGTTTCGTTTGGAGCTCTAAGGTTTACTGTTTTGCTACACGAGGCCTACTGAGAGGGGACTTACCGCTTAAAGCAGACTACGAACGGCTACGAATATCTATGCCAAAAGCGGGATTCAAATCTCCGAACGCCGGTACCGAAATGCAGTGATCTACCATTCCGTCATCGTTTTGTTCTAAATAAAAAGGGGATGCAGATTTTTTCGGAGATTCTTCAAGAAATTTCTTAGATTGTGCGTGTTAGATGATCTCACAGTTCGTGCAAACACAAAAATTCTTCTTCTGTTTTTAGAGCGGTCAGTAAAATGCAACAAAACATGTAATTTAAACTTGATACTAGAACAAATAGGAAAATCAAAAAAATTTTCAGTAGTACTATTGTTCATTTTCCAACAAACACTGAGGGGCGTGAGGCAGCCCCGCCAACACCATCGACGCACTGATGCACTAATAGCACTGATGATACAGCGAATCGCAACCGAATTAGGATGTAAGATAAAGTTGAATAATTTACGCTATTGATTTATATGACAGGTATCTATGTATACAAAATCCAAATACAACTCGGACAAAATCTCCGAATTCGATTGCGAAGAAGTTTCTCACCCTTACTTGGCTCTGCAAAGAAAATTTTTTTCCAAATTCTATTCCTGAGGGGGGATTATATTGCAGTATTATGAAGGCATGCAATAAATAACGTAATGTTTACATGTGGAGGTGAAATTTCAAAATAGGGTACCTCTTATCGAATTAGGCGAAATTATTGGCGATGTTTACCAAACCACAAATATACCTATCTTGGATGTATGCGATACGGGTCTTAAGGTAAAGCTAACAGAATTATTTTAAATTTTAAATTCGTCCCATGCTCATTCGAAGATATTAAAAGTCTTCCAAGATAAATTAATCGAAAACTTTTACAAGTTTTATTTTAGAAGTTAAAGTTTTGAAACATTAGCAGCTGTCCTTATACTAAGCACTATATCTTAGTGTAAAAAAATTAAATTTAAACTCTTCTACTTAATAACATTTTCTTTAAATAAAAAAAATAATTTAACACAGTTAAAATTTGGATAGACTTGAAGAATTTTATATTACAGAGCAGTATTAATGTAGTCTAAATTTTGACATAAGTATAGAAACAATAAAGATTCAAATAAATTATTTGAAAACAAGTTTAAATTAAAAAATGTTAAGATTTATCTTTTTATTTTAATATAATATATGGTTATTTGCGATTTGTTTCAATTTTTAATCTGCAGTTATGGCGCCATCTGCCAAACTGAAAGTGAAAAACGAATGGAGAAAGCAGCAAAGTGACAAAATTTAAGCTGTTATTTCTTGATAGAAATAAATACACAAAACGGAAAAAAATTAATTTAATCACATATCTTCATTAATTTTTAAGTGAAGATTTCATTTGTGGTATTTCCTTTAATTTAAATAATAGTATTTCTTCATCAACAGAAAATAATTTTGTGTAAATATGAGCACGTGCTGCCATCTATTATACTCTAAGAAAGATATTCGCACATTTTTAATATAAAAATAATTTTTAACAACAGATAATACGCTATGGCGTATCAGAAGAAAATTTAAAGTTTTTTAACATAAAATCCTTAGATTATAGGCAGAATATTAGGGTAGTTATCTATACATTCCAGAGAAAAAGAGATATTTGAATATTAACTAAGTTTTTGCAGATATCGCTATGGAAGATGTTCATAGAAATATTTTCAATTTATAGAATCATGCGTAGATTTTAAATCCTCTGCAGCACGAAACAGTTGTCAGTATCTTTGTATCGTGTGATAGTATCTTAACTATATCGAGTGAAAACTTGTATCGTGTGATAATATCTTTAGGTCCCAGACATTAGAATTTCAATTGTCTTCCAGCTCCCAGCCCAAACTTCGCATGTTTTCCTTACCCCAGTCTATTTTTTCACCTGTCCATCGAGGTAAACAAGTTCAAAATCGAATGAAGAGGCAATGAAATGTGTCACGTTATCTAGCAACAAGTAGTGTTTCTCGACGTGTCGTAAAAACCTCTGGAAAAAACACCTGCTAACATGGGATGTTTACAAACATTTCTCTGATCACGTGGCTGTTAGAGTAGTCACGCCTCAGGAAATTTTCTCAGATGTCTTCGGCTATTCCGGGACCCAGAGGTCTCGGCTATCGAAGGCTACTGTGGGAGTGAGAGGGTTAAGAAAGGCTAAGTCCTGAAGCTGAGGGCATCAGCTAGGAAATAATATAAATTAAGAAACCGTGTTTTAAATTAGAAAACAGAAATATTTTTTCATTGCTGAGTGATAAAGAGGGCCACAAAAGAAAGGGTTGAAGGTGACTTACATCGTGTGGACTCCCTTGCTCCATGGGACTGGAGGAGTCTGGCCATTGATATGTCCAGTAGCATCACAGCGATGTCCAGCGGCGTAAAACCGTCGCTGTTCACACTGAAACACACAAGCACGAAAAGTTAGAAACACGAGAGAGTTGACCGTTGGCCATTTGATACAAACCAGAGACAATTTTAAATAAAAAGAAATAACTAACAATAAATGAATGGAAATAATTCATTAAATGCTTAATGTCATTTCTCATTGATTTTCGAACTTTTGCACGAACACTTTTATAAATACACATTTCCAAACAAACATAAATATAATAAAGAATCGCATTCATTGCAATAAGTCGTTAAGGTAAAATATTATTAAATATGACACAACATATTATTAAATATTTTTTAAGATATCGTACGACATTGTTATATAACAACGTTGAAATAAAGCATTCCAAAAAACGGGTTACGTAGAAACCGGCAAATTTACTCAATATCAATTTTTTTTAAATGTTTCTCTTAAAATTAACGCAAAATATACTTTTAAATGCTATCTTTTATAGAATTT
>CM063506.1:166781228-166783728 GCA_032207245.1 Pardosa pseudoannulata | reverse complement strand
TAATCCAATGGACAGCATTCAAAGCATTTACTGACGCAGCTGTTGATGATGCCAACTCAGAAGGACCACAGGTTTGTGCTTTCATGATAACCCAATCCAGAAGTTGAGCTCTGTAGTGCACTTTGAAGGACTGAATAATGCCTTGATCTAAAGATTGGGTTTTAGAAGTTGTGTTTGGAGGCAAATATTTTAGCTTCACATTTGTGAGATTATTCACTTTTGGTTGGCTGGGGCAGTTATTCACGGTAAGAAGAATAGACCTTTTCTTTTTCCTCATTTCTGCTTCAATTCCTCTAACCCACTCTTCGAATAAAGCACTGGTCATCCAAACAGATTTATTCGCTCTCAAAAAACAGGAAGGTCATCAGATTTTACATTTTTAAATGCACTGGGTTTTGCGGTTTTGCCAATCACCATAGGCTTCAATTTTTCTCCAGTCATATTTGCACATAGAAGAACAGTAAAATGCTGTTTTGAATGTTTTCCTCTTTTGCAAGAGTCACCCTTCATTACTAGAGTTCTATCCGGTATTGCTTTAAAGAAGAGACTGCATTCATCAGCATTAAAGATGTCCTCATCTTTAAAACTTTTAGCAAACTCTGGGAATTTTTCAATAAACTTCTCCACCACTTCAGCTGAAACCTCATTCGATTCCCCACACAAAACTTTTTGAGAAATCTCGCATCGTAGTTTGAATTTTTCAAGCCAACCTGCTAACGCTTGGAAGTCCTCAATTTCGAATTCTTTTGCAAATTTTTTTGCTAATTCCTGAAACATAGGCCCCGATATTCTTGCATTAATTAATCTCATCTCTGTAAACCAACGAAATGTGGCTTCATTCACAGCTTCGTCTCGTTTTTCTTTGAAATTCCCCGTTTTCGGAAGAATATCTTTCCAGATATTCTTCCTTGCGTTTTAAAATATTGCTCACAGTTGTCTTACTCACACCAAATTTTTCTGCTGTCTTTCTTTGGGCTGCTTTCCAGAAAATTAAGAAGATTCACTTTCTCCTTTAATTTAAGTTCACTTAAAGCTTTTCTTTGAGCCATTTTTCATAAAAATTCGCAAATAAACGACTGGTACTGCCCCGACGTGATGTCCAGAAAAAAAGAACAGAACGTGTTTCATATGTGAGCGATACACGTTGTTTTCCAATTCTGCGTAGTTCGTTGAATGCTACACCGCTACACACATACCCCACTCTCCTGACCTTTTTCGACAGATTTCAGCAATTACAGCCAATCCAAGAAATGAAAGCATGCAAAGGGCTAGAATATCATTTCCTTAACAAAAGGCTGGGTAATCTCTGGTATTTCCCTCCCATAGTACCGTACTGGAAGAGAACAATGAATGGAGCACCAAAGAGGGGGGGATCGCGAGTGTTGCTCAGATAATCCGAATGACTGATAAAGAAATTCCTGGAAATCAGGTGGAGAATAGTGGGAGGAAAAATCTAAGCCAACCTGCTAACGCTTGGAAGTCCTCAATTTCGAATTCTTTGCAAATTTTTTTGCTAATTCCTGAAACATAGGCCCCGATATTCTTGCATTAATTAATCTCATCTCTGTAAACCAACGAAATGTGGCTTCATTCACAGCTTCGTCTCGTTTTTCTTTGAAATTCCCCTTTTTCTGAAGAATATCTTTCCAGATATTCTTCCTTGCGTTTTAAAATATTGCTCACAGTTGTCTTACTCACACCAAATTTTTCTGCTGTCTTTCTTTGGGCTGCTTTCCAGAAAATTAAGAAGATTCACTTTCTCCTTTAATTTAAGTTCACTTAAAGCTTTTCTTTGAGCCATTTTTCATAAAAATTCGCAAATAAACGACTGGTACTGCCCCGACGTGATGTCCAGAAAAAAAGAACAGAACGTGTTTCATATGTGAGCGATACACGTTGTTTTCCAATTCTGCGTAGTTCGTTGAATGCTACACCGCTACACACATACCCCACTCTCCTGACCTTTTTCGACAGATTTCAGCAATTACAGCCAATCCAAGAAATGAAAGCATGCAAAGGGCTAGAATATCATTTCTCCTTAACAAAAGGCTGGGTAATCTCTGGTATTTCCCTCCCATAGTACCGTACTGGAAGAGAACAATGAATGGAGCACCAAAGAGGGGGGGATCGCGAGTGTTGCTCAGATAATCCGAATGACTGATAAAGAAATTCCTGGAAATGATAAAGAAATTCCTGGAAATCAGGTGGAGAATAGTGGGAGGAAAAATCTAATTCAAGAAAACATCAGTGGTCAAGTTACAGAGAGTAAAACCTACTAAAAATTGGTCAACATACAACTTACGGAGGTGGTCAACATAGAGAGGTAAATCGCCATTGAAAATGCGTTATGACCATTCAAACTAATAAATTTCGGTCAACATAGAGAGGTGGTCAACGTAGAGAGGTGGTCAACTTTGGAGGTTCTACTGTATATATGTATGTATATATATGTATATATATGTATATATATGTATATATATATCTATATATATATATATAT
>CM063506.1:166734210-166781128 GCA_032207245.1 Pardosa pseudoannulata | reverse complement strand
TAATAAGTGTATAAAATAATTAGCAAATGAATTTTCCTGAATGTTGTTTTGGTTATCTGAAAACAAATATTAAAACTCATTGAAATGAAATTTTGCTAAGTGATATCGATTATTCTTTTTTTACCAATAAAATGAAAAATGCGCTTCGTGTTTCTTGAAGGGAAATAAAATGAAAAAAAATTTGAAGAACCATTTCGTTTTCCCAGTTTGAAATTCGAAGCATAATTACTCTCAAATAATTGGAAATCATAAATCAATATTTTGTATATCTTTAGCATAGGAAAAAAATGAAGACTAGTTGAAAACATTATGAAATAGTAATCGTTGAGGTTGGAAAAATTAGAAGTTTATAAATATAAAATGAAAACGCTACATGAAATTAGTAAAATTAAATTAGGATTAGAATGATGTGAGGTGTGCGCTACAAGGGTTAACGAGAACAAGACCTATATCTTTAAGGGGACTCGGTAAACTTATACCTTCAAACTGTTCGATTTTTCGAAAAATATATATAAGGTTGAGATGTTCTACGCATTTAAAAACAAGACGTAAAGAAGTCCGCTTAATTTAAAAGTTATGATTAAAAATGTTAAAAAACTCTTATGTGATTTATTTCTGTGCTTTACAAGGGACTTAACCCTGCGACTGCTGAATTGGTAAGCGAAATTGCGTCAAAAAGTGGGTTTTTTGTCATATTTTAAACTCTTTACTTAATGGAGAATTGAAATATGCATTTTATCTTTCTAAAAAAGATTTTTATACAGATTTGTATTACGAGAAACGAAGCTGTCAGTAAAACCTATTTCAGATGTTGCCACACACTTTGTTTTAATGAATTCCAATTGAATGGCAGTTAATTTCTATTCATTGTATAATATAGAAGAGTAAAAATCTTAATAAAATATAATGCGCTGAGAGAAAAATACCAGGGCTTCGAACTGTCCTTTTTTTCCTTTCCGGTTAAACTAAAATAAATTATATATATATATTTATATATAATATATATATATTTTATATATATTAATATATTTATATATAATATAAAAATATATATATATATATTTTTATATTAATATATATATATATATATATATATTAATTATATTATATATAATTTAAAATATATATAATATATATATATATATTTATATTTATATATATATTTTTTTAATATATAAATATATATATATATATATATTAATATATATATATTATATATATATAATATAATATATATTTATATATATTATATATAATATATATATATATATATATATATTTATATATATAATATATATATATATATATTTTTATATATTTATATATATATTTATTATATATTGTCAGTTTCGGTTTTCGTTCTTCCAAAAATAACGGTTTCCTGTGCAGTTCCGAATGAATAATTTTAATTTATACATATATATTCTTATTTGCACTACAAACATAATTCAATCATAAACAAAAACTGCAATTCTATCAGAATTTAGATTTTATGCTTTTTTTAATTGGTACACTCTGTGAATGGATCGAATTAACCATCACATACGATACGAGAGGCAAACGTAGAACGGCGAATAGTGGTATTGTGATCCCTTAATCAAATCGCATTCCTACTGAAATTTCTACTACTGAACATTCGACTGAATTCGATCTGCTTCTACAAGTAGTTTCGTGAGAAACGGAAACAGAAAAGTATGAGTGAACATTAAAACAGAAAATAGAGAAGAAATGGACATGGAGTATGGTTATGTTTGGAGTGCTATAGTCAACGTTTCTGAAACACGAGGTATAATTAGTCTGGAACCTACTGCCTAAAGCCTTTTCGAATGGGCATGAACACTCATGCCACAGTGGGGTTCGAACCCATGAACTCTTACGGAAGATCGGCGCCCTTACCGTTCGACTATCGTTCCGCACATTGTACATGTAAGGACAGTAACTGTATGGTTTATGTTACATTGGTAAATATTGATAAGTTAGTGGTGGTAACAAAACGACTAAAAGTATACCGAACCGAACTAAACCGGTACTTTTTCGGTTCAGTTCCGGTTTTAGTTCCGACTAAAATAACGGGTTTTTAAGATTTTCGGTTCGGAGCCCTGAAAAATACTTTAGAAATGTATTTTAGTAGGATACAGTTGGAAAGAGGCATCAAGGCTTCCCACTCTTTGCAACCGATTCGTGTTTCATCTTTTGTTGAACTGCCCTATATCTTCGAGGCTCATTTTTTGTGCCTTGCATAATGACGACTTGTCAATCTCAAAGGGTTCGTGTTGAGAATGAAAAGATTTCAAGGGAAATGAAGTGATGGTGCCCAAACGTAAAATAAAAACGTCGCAGCTACTCAACAGAGGGCAGTTAGCTTGACTGTAATCGTTCGTTTCGGAATAAAGAATTTTGTTACTTTTCCTTGACTCTGCCAGAATTCTTACATTTTTTAATAGTTCGGTATTCCAGGACAACCGCTTTTAGAATACTTTTGGATACTTTCTTCAACCATTTGCAAGCGAAATTCTTTTCTATTTTGTGTTGTTGTTGTATATCCAATACTAAATTAAGGGGTCTTAAGACCCTTAAACCTTCAAAACAAATATATGCCATAGATCGAGATGTTAAACACATTTAAAATAACAGCATAAAAGTTTTTCTCTTAGTTTAAAAGTTAAAATTAAAAATATAAAAGACTTGTGATTTCTGTGATTGGCAGTTGTTTACTTATTAATTTTACTTGATTTTCCTCAGAATGCTCATTTTTAATATCGCCCTCAAAATTTCTCGAAACTTATTGAATAATCTCGCAAAACGTTTTCAGATTTCAATAGAATGGCATTTCTTTATCATTGAACTAAAATTGATGGTTACAAGAGTCACGGGTTTTGTTTGAGAGGTAAGTAAGCTCCAAATGACTCACAAAATGGGGTAAAATCATAAACATTTTTTAAATATATAAAATGTGCCAAAACTTATGTTTTTGTAGATTCAATCTTACAGTTATGTTCTTAAAAAAATTTCAAACTTAATATTTATTTCAAATATTTCTCGTAAACGTGTGCGCAAATGACAATTTTAACAAACCAAAAAAAATATATCAAGTCATAAATATATATTTAAAGTTTTTTAAGTATTTAAAGTTAGTTTATTAAAGAAATTTATAACAAGTTTCTACCAAACATTAAAATTTCTGATATTTTAGTGCGAAATAAAAAACGTTCCCGAAAGACGAAAAGAAGTAACAAAACCCCTAAAGCCAGCAAAAAATCGATTTTTACATTTTGAAATTTTTTAGATATTTCTGAATCGTTTAAAACAAACCGAATTCAAATATTCGAAAGAGAACTAGTACAAATACACAATCTTTACATTTAATACCATAGCTTACTCACTCACTCACTCGCTCGCTCACACACACACACACACAATTTGTGTTTATGTATATAAATGTGTATGTGGATACATATTTATGAACATGTATGTATGTATGTGTAACATATACATGCATATATATATACATATGTGTGTGTGTGTGTGTAGGGCCGGAGTTATTGCAGTGCGTACCCAATTTCTAGAACGGCCAATAGAATATCTATAATATATCCACGTATTGATAGAAAGTGATCAAATATTACACACAGACACAGTCGGCTAATAACAAGAAACAGTCCCTCCCTCCCTCCCTCCATATATATATATATATATATATATATATATATATATATATATATATATATATATATATATATATATATATATATGAATAAAGGAAATTAAAATTATAAACTTTAAGATCAAAAATGACTAGATAACAGTAAAAACACGTAAAAAGATTAACACGTAAAGATTAGTTTTGCTTAAAGTGTTAGAAAATTCTGACTCCTCTCTCATTCGTGTCTATTTATATGCATAAAACGTTTATATAAATGCATACATGTATATATGTATGTACATACTTAAATACATTTATATTATATATATATATATATATATATATATATATATAATACATATCACATATATATATTATCCAAGTATCACTTATACTGCATATATATGCATAAAAATATTTATATATATGTATATGTGATTATATATGCATATATATATATATATATATATATATATATATATATATATCTAAATGTTTATACACAAAACATATGCATGCATACATTTATTTATATATATATATATAATATATATTATATATATTATATATATATATATATTATTATATATATATATTTATATATATATATACATATATATATATTTTTATATATATATAATATATTATATATATATATATATATATACATACATACATATATATACCTATATGTATAGATACAGTAATATATATATACAAAAAACAGACATACACTCACACATGCATTTTTATATACGGAAATACATACATATATATACACACACACATATAGATGTATATATATATATATATTCCATATCAAAATAAAGGGCGAGACATTCATTAGTTGAATGCATTTTAGGAGGACTGAAATGTGTTTTGCTTACCGCCAGACTACTTCATCGCAAGCGGATGCAGAACCAAAGTAACTGGGAGAACAGGACGCAGCGCTTCCGCCCCTATCTTATCGGTTCATTCAAAATCACACGACCTGCCACGACCAACACTTACCAATTTCACCCAACACTCCTCGTTCACTTGCAAAATTGTTCATCAATACACTACACACTGTAATCGAAATGCTCGGCACAATACTATAAGTTACTTTGCTCTAAATAGAAACATTTCTACAGTTTACAGGATCATTTTTTTAGTTTTTACTTACAACGACCCTCATATTATATAACCGTAAAAATATTAAAAACTTTTTGAGACAACGTGCGCGATACATTAATAAAAGAAAAACAGAATTTCAGAAAAATCAAGTTAAGTTTTGTAAATTTGTTTACAGTCAACAGGCACCTCTTCCTTCATAACCCCCCTCACTTTTGGAATTTTTTAAAAATTATTTAAAATAGGATTGTTTTAAAATGTTCAGAATTGAATTTCTATTCACATATATATTTGTTCTGTAAAATCCAATTTTTTTGGTCGATTTCACATCGTATTACACTTTAAAGGGGATATCTTCCCTTATTACAATCATGAACAACAATTTAATGTTAAATTCTATAGTTGTATTTGCAAAAGAAAACTGCGTTTACAAATACTAAAAGATTCTATGAACTCTATTAACACATTGTACGCGGGACACGTACTATTACGTTTTCTGACGATGGATACTTCAGCTTCGGATACGTACTTGTACGGGTTAGTGTCACAACATGGTTTGTTGGTGGATACAAAAAATAGCGGTATAGACAGGAAAACGAAGCCGAATGTTCTTCTCTACTACAGAGATTCTGGAATGTAAAAATGTTTAAATATAACAATTTAAAAAAATTAAAACTAAATACTACTATTTTTATTTGATTTTTCATATTTACGATAATTTTATACATTTATCCACTCAAAATATATTAAAAATCCACTCAAAATATATTACAAAAATCTTATGGCTGTTATTTATATATTTGTTTATATATTTCAATATAAAATACGAAAAGTTGGTTAAAAATTCTGAAATAATTTTCGATCTATTAAAATGGAACTGAATAGCTAAATGGACTCGCAAAACGACCGATACCGGTACAATTACGCTGCGAAATGTACCCGTACACAATGTGTCAACACTAGAATGTCCGGGATTTCGATCACCCTTAAATGTCTGCAGGGTTCGACACCGCGATATAGAATGTATAAAATAATTGTAATAAATCAATTGCAGGACTACTGTTCAGTAGTATTTTAAGATTTTTTTATATTATTTCATTTAAATATCACATATGACATTTTATATCCTAAAAAACTGTAATAAAAAAAAATGACAATCTTGTAAAAGGAAATAAAAACAATAGTTTTCTAAATATTGGTACAATAAGAACAAAACTTTCATGCAAGAAAGACTTTTTTTTAGTTGAATACATTTAGACCTTTTCTTCGAGTCATCGTTCCGAAGTGTCTGTCCTGCACAAGGTTTGAAAATCAAAGGAAATTTTTTTTATGATTATATAAACAGATGATACAAACGAAACACTTAAATACAGGAATTTGAGTCCGATTCATTTCCTCTGTGATCCCAATAACAAACACTGCATTCAAGGTTAAACCACATGTTCGATACCTTTTTTTCGAACGACAGCTATTTATAACTCGCATATGACGCTATCAGTCAAATTTTTAATTTTCCAGTATTGTAAAGTACCCTATGAGGCAGGTAAAAAAATGGTTTGTTTTTTGGCTGAGAATTATCTGGTACAGGCTCCATTATTTGTTTATCTTGACTGACCGCATCTTAGTTGCCAACTTTAATTTATTTTGTCATATTACGTGATAGGATGGACAGCAGAGGTTTTGATATAGACAGAGTGATTATTTGGCGGTATATAGGAATGATATACAAAATGGATTGCAAACCGTGTGGTTATGTATAAAACCAAACATACAAACAAAAGAACTTCTTAATTTTCAAAGATGTATAAGTTAAACGCTAGACATTTATTGGTCCGTAAAATAGACTCTCCGCCTTTTATGAAAAGATTTTGTTAATACCGGTGATAAAATTTCCATTGCAACAAAAAATAACCGATGATTCAATTTAAGATGATCACATATGTACCTAATCTATTATTTAAGCCAAATATAAATGAAAATTATTCACACAATATCTAAGTTCAGTGTTAAAATATACGAAAATAATGCAGATGATATATAAATTTAAAATAAGAAATTATTAAAGAAGATGGTTAAAAGAATGACGTCATAATGCTAAAAAAAATATTATTTTCACCTATTTATTACGTGATAAAATGATGAATTTAATCGCCTGCTCTTTACCGGAGAAAAAATGGATTGAAATAATGGAATTAAACGATCGAAAGGAAGAAGGGGTGGATTTCGAACGTTTTTGAACTCGCTTTGAATTTTGCTAACCCTAAATCATGAAGAATCTAATATGGATACCTCTATCCAACCGCTACATATATTCGAGGACATACGGACACATAACTTAGGCTATTATTGTATAGAGGATGATAAATAGCTGTTTTAGGTATATTTAGTTGTAAAATACCTCCTCATTAATCTAGAAACATAAAACATTTTCTGTGCCATTACTATGAAAAATAATTAAAAATCACTAAAAATTCTCAAATTCCGACAAAATGCGGAAAGGTTTGGTTTGGAACGCTACGTTCGACTGTTTTGCTCATGAAGACCCCTGAGACCGGGACCTACTGCTTAAAGACAATTATTCCGAATGGCTTTAAACATTGATACCAGCAGTATGATTCGAACCCGCGAACTCCGGTACCGAAGAGCAGCACTCTACCATTCGGCCATCGTTCGGTCATTCGGAAAGGAAAACAAACTAAACAAGCTCCGGTGTTCAGTCGACACCGAAGGCGCATTAAGAAGTAAACGATGAGAGATTTCTGAATTCTCTCAAGCCGAAATCGCTAATGGTAAGAGAAAAAAAATATTTATGTTGAAGAAAAGCTTTTGGGGGGAAAATGATTTGTCGATATTTATATATCAGGTTGTTATTGAGGATAATGTATTTAATGGAGGTTTCCTGTTCTAATGCAATAGATGAAAAATATTTTTGTCTGACCAAAGAATTAAATAATTTATGAACACACACACACACACATATATCAAAAATGTATCAAAATTATTATATTTAAACTATCTCTTAAAAATTATCCTTTTTTCATTTTTATTCCTTTTAATCTATTCTTCCAGTCACAAAATATCTTATTTAAAGAAATTTTCGCGATTTAAATTTTTTTAACAGTCTTTCAAAGCTAGCTCTGCATTCATGCTCATTTTCTCTCCATTCACCCCATTTTTCAGCTGCCATGGGTAAATTGAATTATTTGCCCATAAATATATAATGCCCATTTTCTAAAGTTATTAAAAAGAAAAAAAAAGAATAACTGGTCTTCTTAAAAGAGTGGCCACAAGATAGAACCCCGATAGCATGCATACTTACAGCCAGTTTGGTTTTTTTCTGGATAATATCTTGTCATAACAAATTTGACGCGACAAACTTACAGCAAAATCCTGCATGTTAGACGGACCACTTCTTTGCAACGCTATTTTGCTGCAAAACCGTGGCAACCTTGTCATGACAAGCTTGAAGCAAGCGAAAATGCTTATACTTGCTGCAGTCTTGTTTCAAACTTGCAGGCTTGTCATGCTGAACTTGCTACAAGACTGCTGCAAGTTTGCTGCAAACTAAATTTGCTGTCTGGGAAAAGGATAGAAATATTGAACCTTTACCAATATTAAGGAATGAAATGAAGCTTTGGTAAAAGGACGTTAATAACAATAAGATTATGCTAATAGCTGCAATTCACCAGCTTGAAATACTTACCTATTTTATTGTCTAATTTTTTATTAAAACATTACTACTATCAACAGTAAATGTGTATGTGTGCATAAATATATATATTTTTGACATGTTGTCAGTGTCTACAAACAGAATAGCTGTAGTTAGTATTAATAAAGCATTTATACATTTAAAAGGACATTGATTTAAAGTGAAAAATATGAAAAATTATTTTACATACCTTTTGGTTTTGATTTTTCCCTATTTCCACTCTCACGATATCCGAATTAATCCCCAAAATGAAACCATTCTGTGAATTTTCGCAAGATTCATGGACTGTTCTTTGGTAAATCCGGGTAAAAGATTATAAACAAATGTACACATATATATTATCGAGATTGATAAAAATATCCTAAAAGGTCCGAGTAGAATTAAATATTAAAGAGCAGAAATTTTTAAAATAAGAGCAAATCACTATCCGGAAATAGAAATTTCTTGCTAACAAAATGTTAATATTTAAACATCATGTACTGTGACGTCACAACAAGTCAAGGAGCGTTTTGAGGTCACGTGGTCTTCTCAATTTTAAAATTAATTTTCAAAATGATGGACTCATATTATTACATTTTTAAGAACATTTTGAATTAACGAGTCTGGAATTAACAGAAAACTTATAACTTGTTCCATTCCCCTCACATGTGCTAATTCCTCATTGATCGTATGAGAATTTCCAAAGTAAGCAACATCTGCTACTTCGACTATCACATTCTAATAAGCAGCAAAATTTAATATTCTAATAATCGTTTCTACACTATTTAATCTAATGAGAACATTTTCAAATGAAAAATTTTAAAATATTATGCATAAGATAATTTTTTACCCATCTACGAGGGAAAAAAATTACTCATACTTGTTTTTACCATTGTGAGACAAAACATATCAATCCAAAAATAATTTACTTTGGTTACATACAGACCTTACAAGGCTAAGAATGTACTAAAACCAGATAAGAAACCAATATTAAAATTTAGAAGAGATATTCATCATAGAACTAACGATTCAACTATTTTCTTTAAAAAAACTTATACTATTTTATTAGAACAGTTATAGCTTTCCAGAAATTGCTTATAGAAACAAACTTATCTCATTACACTCGCGATATTATATAAATTATTTGTCATAAGTCACGCTTTTTTATATCCGAAACTTATTTGTTTTCACGAGTAACAAAACGTAAAAAGCATAATTGTTTGGAAAGTGTATTTAAAGTTTTCGCTGCGCTCAATTTTTACAAAATGTTTATTGAAGACGCCCAAACTTATAAGTTGGAATTAAACTGAAATCACCAGTAAATGTCTACTTTTAAAGTAAAACATTGAACGATACGTTTACAAATGAAATTTCAATTATAATTTACGGTTATTTAAATTAATAAAATTAACTTACGTTTCATAGATCAAAAACAAAAATAGCTATAACTTCTAGTTAAGGTTATAGTTAGAAGGTGGCTTATTAGGGTTTTCACGTTATTATATCCTTAATTATTATTATAAGAACATTATTAGAATTTTCATCGATCGCATGTGCTAAAGAAAAAATGTTTTAGAGAGCTAACAAGATAGTATTTTGGGTAAATCAATAAAATAATTTTTTAATCGTTCAACCTCTAACCGTCTTTTATATCTACTCTGATACATCAACGTTGATAGCCTTTATAAATGGTACATTCCAATGTATAAACACTTTGGATATGCTCCCAAAGTAACAATCGCAAATAGGCAAGAAAAAACCACGGCTTTGAACCAGAATTGAACCGAAAACCGGAAAAAACCGTTATTTTGGTCAAACGAAAACCGAAACTGAACCGAAAAGAATATATGTTCGCTATATTTTCAGTCCTTTTGTTTACACCAACATATCAATACTTTCTAATTGAACGTCATTTGCATAGTGTACCAATTAAAAAAAGAATAAAGCCCTATAAATTTTGATAAATTACATTTTTTTGCTTATGATGGAATTATATTTTAGTACTAATAAGAATATACATTAAATTAAATGATTCATTTGTAACTGAACCGAAAACAGTTATTTTTTTGTGGAAAGAAAACCGAAACTGAACCAATATATATATATATATATATATATATATATATATTATATATATATATATATATATATGGTTGAATTGGAACGAAAACCGGAACAAAAAATTACGGTTCGAAGTCCTGAAAAAAACTAAGGTACACCGTTTTTTGTAGAGGTCATACACCAATTTCAAAATGACCTTGAAACTCAAATTCGAGACACAATTGTACATTTGAACGAATTGCGGAGAAACAACTATTCTGAAAACTGATTTTCAACAAAATAAAGTTACAGAATTCGAAAACAAATAATCCAAATTCACAAGTCTAACATTTTAGTTTCGAACTTATATTTTCGTTTAAAATCACTCGTTTCATAAAACTGCTGAGAAAAAAATCTTAAAAACTTGAATTTAAAATAAAATTCAAACCTTGAAAGTAATTACGAAGCTGTAAAGTACCAGACATTGTTCTAACCGTCGTCTGTTTAGGCCTAAATACAAGTTTGTCACATGTTTTTCAGACTAGGATTTCAGGAACAGTGTTTCTCCGCAATATAATAAAACGAAGTAAAATTGCGAAAACCAAGATATAACAAAAGTAATAAAAGATTAAATTCTTGCAAGTATTGTATAATATGACTTCATTATTATGGTTTTTTTTTTTTCATGCAGGTCACAAGATTTTATTCTTTGCACAGTAAACGTAATCGTATTAGGCAAAAAGGAACAATAATGAAGTATAACTTTTCAAAGATTTATATTTAAAAAAGATATTTTAACAGTATTAGAACAATAATAACAATGATGATAATAAAAAAAAGTTCTAAGTAGACATAACACAGATTAACCATATGTATGAAGAAATGGCAAACCCTATATATAATTGGTAGAAAATACTCACATTTGCACTTGCACCTTTTTTTTCAGCGAAACTAATTACGCATTTTAAATGTACCATTCATCCATAATATAATTTAAAAATACAACTTTAAAATAACTTTAAGAAACGATAATTATTGTAAGAAAGTATAAAGAATTACATTCAAATATTATTCTGTAGTACATAATAAAATATCCACAAACGAATATTAAAAATTGATGCCATTCCAGAAAACGATTTTATTAAAATAACATTCAGATCCGAAGAATTAAAATTTTGGGTACTTTTTAATTAATAACTACTGAAATTATGGTGGCACAAATATGAAACAGTGCAATGAATTTCCTAATTTTTATTTATTTGTTTCAAAATGTAGATATACTCAACATTAAACTCTCGCAATTTGGCAATATCAATCTGTTATTTGGAATAATGCTATCGTGTAAAAATCGCCATTAAAATATCTTAAGTATGACGTCATAAATGGCTTATTACGTGAATCGTTTGCTCAGAAATACACATATTTGGACGAAAAGAATCAGCCATTTGTGTGGTTTTTAATTTATATTTCCCTTACGTTTTGTTCTACGAATAGGGGACATAGTGAAATAAATTTCTGGGAATTTTCCGAATTCGTGTATATCTATCTCGATCACAAACTCCCAGATAAATAAAAGATATAAAGTCAAATTCAGCTTTGAAATAGTTTCATAAACAGCTAATTTTTGCCATCGTTTGCTAACCAAATCGCCGATTTAGATTGAAAGAATAACCATTTGAAGTAGTTTTTATTTAACGTCTTCTTTAGTTATAGTTCAAAGATGAAACTTACAGATGTATATTTCCCACACTTTTTCACATCTAGCGATACCCGTCTTGACGCTGAATTCCAACCCGTTAAAAAGACATTAGGTAAAAACCACTCAAGTAATGATTTATTTATGACGTCATAAGCAGCCAATTCAAGCAATCGTTTGCTGATAAAAATAAATAGAGTCTAAAAGCCTTTTGCAGTTTTTTATTAATATTTCAGTTAATTTTGATCCTACAAAGGTAAGACTTACCAGATTGGGTACCTGAGAGTTTTCTAATAAATGCCTAACTCGACTCAAAACTCTCAGCCTTTTTTGAGGAACTCAAGCCACGACAGGCAGACTCAGGTTTAACATATGCAATACAAACTGCCACCGGCCCTCTATATAGCTAAACATTTCCCTATAACGGCTATTATCGGGTGCCATACAACACTAACATATCGACGTATTCCTCATATATTTGCAACAAAGGTTTTCAAAATATTGGAACAATGTTTTAAAGTCCATTTCTATAAAACAGAATAGCAATCAAGTCAAAGAAGTAATGTAATCGCGAATTATTGCAATTTGAAACGAAATATTTCAATATAACGAATATGGATACTTCGGGTGTACGCCAGAGAGCAGCACTTGGGCTGTGCTCACAGCACGGTTGTTTCGAGAGAAGAAATATTTTTTTAATGTTGAAGACAGTGGGCAAATGATTCACATATCGCGTCATTAACATAAAATATATGTATATATATATATATATTATATATATATATATATATATATTTAATATATATATATATATATATATATAAATATATATATATATATATATAATTACATAAATTATACATATTTTATATATATATATATATATATAATATCTATATATATATAATATTTTATATATATTTGTATATATATATATTTTATACATATATACATTATATTATGTACATACACATATATAAATAACACACACATAACATATATTTATATATATATATTATATATATATATATATGTATATATTTTATATATATATATATAATATTATACATACATACATACACATACATATACATATATACATACATATATATACAAACATACATATACATACCTACATATACATACATACACATACATACATATACATACCTACATATACATACATACACATACATACATACATACACATACATACATACATATACATACATACACACACATACACACATACATACATACACATACATACATACATACACATACATACATACATATACATACATACACACACATACACACATACATACATACACATACATACATATACATACGTACATATACATACATATATTTATTTATTTATTTATTTATTAACAGCTGTATAAAAATGTTCTCGTTTTCATACCGATGACAATTCTTTAAAATATATTTTGTATCGATTTGAACAAATGATTCCTTAAGGGGAACCATATGGGGTCTCAGTTGTTTTAAATTGATACATAAGAGTGTAAATATGTTCTTAATTTGTCTACCAATAACTTAATATAATGTCATTACAATTAAAGAATTTGTTTGCCAGCTTTTAATAACATTTTTAAATTTAATATTTTCAATTAATAATATTTTTCATTTTGAAATAAAAAATATATAATATATTTAACAGAACAAAATTTTTAAAACTTTGAGGCATGCTTTGCTATTTCTAAAATTTGTAAATTATTTACAGTTCTAATTAGCTTATAAATTTTAGTTTTATATTCAATTGATTAGAAATTTATGCTCTATAGAATTAATTATATTATAAATTTAACTTGAATAATTATTTTAAAAATAGCTCAAAATTAAACAATAAATATAATATTTTTAATTTCATTTTATTAAAAAATATTGCAAATATTAAAATTTCCATAAAATATTAATTGGTTCTACAGACAACAATCATATACTGAAACATGGAAAATTTTAAGATAGATTGATTGAATAGATTTTTTTTAATCTTACGGATAATGGTGAAAATGATCGTTTTGAGAATAAAAAAACCTCTCAGCCTCGCCATTTGAGAAAATTAAAATAATAAATATGTGGTATATAATAAAAACTTATTTTTCTTAAAATCTACCAGATAGTAAGAAGTAGCTACAGCTAACACTAGATTTCATTTTTATGTCTTTCTTTTCTTCTTTTAGCCTTGTAAAGTTTGAAGATCCACTCGTTTTTCAACAAACTTGAAGCTGTTTACATCCGATTTTCAGAATATAATAAACAAACTACGGATATGCCATAAATTGAAACATTGTTTTGCCTATAACTCGCGATCGACTGCGAATTTTTAAAAGCGTTATGTTTTAATATGTTCAGAAGCTAATGAAAAAATATAATCAGTATAAACAAATCAAGTTTTTGAACTTTTAAAACCCCTGAGAACTCTGAAGGAAGAGAACTTCACCTTCTCTTAAAGAATCCTTGAATTTGCAAAGACTCACCAATTGACGTTGACGTCTGTGGTTGAAAGTATCGTCCGTGCCCTTTCCATCTGCTCGTGTTCCACCGCCACAAATAAAGCTGAAACGATAAAACGGTAAGTCAGATACAAAAAGAAAGCTCTGGTGGACAATGTTGATGGATTCGTTCAGTTAAAAAACATTTCTAAGGTGACTTCTTATTTTGAGAAATGTTCCAGACCCATTAGCATTTAATGTGGAAGGGTCCAAATTCAGTAGTATGAGACCCACCTGTGAGTCCTAAACTTAGAGAGGAAAAGTGCCCTTATAATCTAAACTCACCCCGCCACTATACAACTTCTATAGTTGTAACCAGAAACTTTTCATTCATGAATACGTAAACAAAAGTGCACATTCTCAAACCAAAAGAACCTTTCTGTTCTGTTAGCTCCAGTCACGTAGAAAAAAAGGGTTACACCTCAAAAGTACTATTGGAAATTCAAATGGATTTAAGAAACCATTGGGTGGCAAGTAAATGGAAAATATGGATATTTAAGAGAAAGGGAAAGAAGATTAAAAAAAAGAGGAGGACAGTGGGATTGGGAGCCTCCTGGTAGAAAAGAAGGGATTGTTCTGACTGGAGAATGAAGCTTCAGAGAAGTTCCTCGTCTGACGTCCCAGCTGTTCCATAGAAATCTCTCGTCTTAAACCCCACCTTGTTCCGGACATGTCCCTAGACGGACTGACCACCTTGTTCCGGAAGAGTCCCTCGTCTGACATCTCAGCTTGTCCTGAAGAAGTCCCCCTTCTGACGCCCTATTTGTTCCAGAGAAATAACCTTGTCTGACGCCTGAGATGTTCCAGCGAAGTTCGGAATATGACGCCCGGTTTGGTATGTTTGGTCGTGGACCCTAATTACTATAAATTCCTCGTGATCCATCCCACATCGCGGCCATAACTGAACTTTGTCCGTGCCTGCAGCATTATCCAAGGCATTCACGGTCATCCTTCTTCGGCTAAAATTATTATAGAAAGGAATTGAATCATTTTGTGTAATGATATTTGCCACATATATGGCAATACTAAAAATACATACATTATGCCTTTGCTACAATAAAGTAGAAATGGGAATATAGTTACTTAAAATTATTGTATTTTATAACGAAACATTAGTCACTAATTATGGCCACTTAAGACAACCTGGGTTAGAGCTGTAGGTAGCTCCGTGTTATGCATTATATATTGAAAACCCCATGAGCATTGTCACAGTAATATTATGTTTAATTAAAAATTGATTGTTTAGAAATTGTACACATGTTTAGAAATCCAGTTCATATTTCTACAAAGTTTAAAGGTTAGTATTTAGCCCTATAAACAGTTAACAACACTTGAACAGCAAATAAAAGGAGAAAAACATGCTAGAAATTTCTTACATCGGCATTGCCATCATCAGATAAGATATTACTAACCTTGTAAATCTATGTTTATTTTATTCAGTTTCTCGAGCCTCTTTCTTTCAGCTTTACTTAAGGAACCTTCGATGAACACTTCCGGGCTGCACTGACCTAAAACAGAAAAATCGGAGATAGAATGCACCACTTTTTGTATTTAGCAAAATGTAAACATTTCAAAATATTTCCAAATCCCCTATATAATAATAGCCTAAGGTGTCTGTCGGCAAATTTTTGAAGCGGTTGTACCTGGAACGGATACAGGCATCCATATTGAATTTTTTATGAGTTAGGGTTAGCAAAATTCAAAGCGAGTTCAAAATCTAAGCCATCCCCCCTTTTTTAGCGTTTAATGCTATTATTTCAAGCCTTATTCTCCCCCCGTTAAAAGCAGGCGATTAAATTTATCATTTTCGATACCATTCATATATACCACCAAATAATCACTGTCCCGTTTGGGTTTCGAAATCAGAAGTGTGATACTGAAGAATGTTCTCAATGGCGTTAATTAATTGCTCAAAACAGACGCCCTTTTAATATAAAACACTTTTTATTATATTTACGTATGCGAGATCTTTAAATGCACAGAAAATGCCACATAGAAGAATTTATGGCGTAAATAATATTAACATATTAAAGCACAAAAGCAACTCAAGAGCCATTTTTCTCGCATACGAAAGAACAGCCATGTTTTCACTAAACAAAATCGTTC
Source organism: Pardosa pseudoannulata (assembly GCA_032207245.1). Taxonomy (NCBI): domain Eukaryota; kingdom Metazoa; phylum Arthropoda; class Arachnida; order Araneae; family Lycosidae; genus Pardosa; species Pardosa pseudoannulata. Next base: position 166,764,323 of record CM063506.1, on the reverse strand, counting down.
GTTGCCACTCGCAACTTACAGAGAAAAAAAAATAAAAAAGATAATATGTGGGTAGAACATCAATTTTAACAGACGATTTGACATTCTCCCACCTAAGTTAACTTTTATCTTAAAATTTAACTTACAACTAACTACACAACAATAACAATAACATAATAGTAACAGTTCACAAGTCTAGTCCCCTATATAATAATAGCCTAAGTTATCTGTCCGTCTGTCCACGAATTTTTGAAGCGGTTGGACCTGGAATGGAAATAGGCTCCATATTGAATTCTTAATGAGTTAGGGTTAGCAAAATTTAAAGCGAGTAAAGTTTATTTTCTCCTTAACTATCGATCTGATTCTAAAATAAATTGGTATAAATAAGCTTCATATCACAGCAAAAATATTGAAATTCACTCCTTCCCCCTTTTCGAGAGTTTAATGCGATTATTTCAAGCCCCATTTTCCCCCGATTAAGAGCAGGCGATTAAATTTATCAATTTATTATAGAATAAATAGATGAAAAAAACATTTTTCTATCATTATGACGTCATTCCTTTAACTATCTCATTTAATCATTTCTTATTTTAAATTATTTAAATATCGTCTGCATTATTTTCACACGTTTTATCACTGAACTTATATATTACGTAATTAATTTTCTTTTATATTTCTCTTAAATAATAGATTAGGTACGTATGTGATAATTTAAAATTCAATCAACGATTATTTTTTGCTGCAAGATAATTCTCAGCCAAAAAAAAACCATTTTTTTTACCTGCCTCATAGGGTAGTTTACAATTCTGGAAAATTAAAAATTTTACTGATCCCGTCATATGACGGGCTATATGCTAGTTATTTTATAAAAGACAGCATTAGATGCATGTCTAACTTGACCAAATGCAAAATTTTGCATAGCTTTAACTGTTATAAAATAGAGAAATTATATCAACAGAAAATCGTTTGCAATCCATGACAGTTGATAGAAAAAAATATTGTATTAGTTTATTATATTTATCCAGAAAATGATGTTATTTGATTTATTTGGCTGTCATTTTAGCTAAAATGACTGTCTTCCATTCACATTTCCCATAGATGTAAAAAAAAACATTTTGAGGATAATAACGAATAATATTGAAAAGAAAAAAAACACTTTCATTTTTGGCACGTTTTTCTCAAATATATTCCACAGGCAAAAAAAATTAAATAAAATTAGAAATTTCAGAAGAATCGTCTGATACTATTAATTTTGATTAGAATGGAGAATAAATTTATTTTAAAAATGGTTAAATAAAATTTAAACATGACTCAACAACCACGTAATTTCGATTTTGGACGAGAAATCTTTGTATCAACAAATTACACAGGCTGCGATGAAAAAATACAAGGGATGTGACATCTAAATTAAGTATTTTTTAGTACTGATTTTGAAAATATCATTAAAATGTCTATCACGTCACATTTTTTTGAAAAATTGAATTTTATGTGGTTTTTTATGAATATTTCTCACGTATTTTGCTTTCATACTTTTCTTCGTGTTTTAATTTTACCATGATGAAATCAAAATAAATTTTGTGGTAAAACAACAGCGCAGTTAGTATTTTAGGGCTTAAGCTTCAATGTTGTTCCAGATCACCAATTAGACAGATTCCTGGAAGCGCGCGAGCCTCGGAAGAGTAGGAACGCTCAATTTTCAATTTGTCGCAATCGCGGTTAACCTATAGCGACGCTCGATTTATCAGTGACCTCCTCATGTAAGCACCAGTACTTAGTCTGTAAAAGAGGCAACTCATTTATTAGGCTCCAGATTGAAAGAAAAAAACTTATTGGCCAAAGGAACCACTTTTTATTGGTACAGGAATCGCGAAAAGGAATTTATTCAGTATTTTGACGAAGACGAGAACCTCATTTATTGCTCAGATGTTCCTGGATTGATGAGAAAATTTAAGATTCCCTACAATAAATATGAATGGAGGTTTTTTATAGATTTGTGAAAAAGGAACCTTAAAGCTGTCCTACTTCATCAAGGAAACCAATACTCGTCTGTGCCAGTTGAATACTCGGTACATTTAAAAGAAAGGTATGAAAACATAGCTCTCGTTCTCAACAAAATAAAATATGGAAACCATGGCTGGATCATTTGCAGTGATTTAAAAATCATCACCATGCTTCTCGATCAACAAAACGGGTATACAAAATTTCCGTGTTTTATTTATGAGTGAGACAGCCGTGAAAAAACACAATATTGTGTCAAAAAAGATTGGCTCAAAAGGCAGAATCTTGCGACAGGTACCAAAAATGTAATTCGAGAAAGCTTAGTTGATCAAAAAAAAAAAAAAATATTACTACCCCCCTGCTCATAAAATTAGGTGTTATGAAGCAGTTTGTTAAGGCTCTTTCAAAAGATGGTGAGTGCTTAAAATATATGTGTAAAAAGTTTCCTGGATTTTCTGAAGCCAAATTGAAAGAGGGAGTCTTCGTAGGACCAGACATCCGAAAACTTATTAGGAATAACAAATTTGAGACAACTATGACATTAAAGGAAAAAGAAGCTTGGGTTGCCTTCAAAGATGTTGTGGAAAAATTTCTGGGCAATCACAAAGATCCTAAATTTAAAAGAATTGTTGGCAACATGCTAGACAAATTTCAAGTGTTGGGCTGCTCCATGTGTGTAAAATTGCATTTCCTCCAATCGCATTTGGACTTTTTTCCCGACAATTTAGAATCCGTCAGCGAAGAACAGGGAGAAGAATTCACCAACACATGAAGGATATGGAGAGAAAATATCAAGGTAGGTGGAATAAGAATAGACTTACCGACTATTGTTGGATGTTAGCAAGAGATGAAGATAAGATTGAACATAAAAGAAGAACGTCAAAAAGAAGTTTTAACGGAAAAAATGTACGTAACTAAATTTCAATGTCTTTGTTTCGTATTGAGTTTTAAATATATTTCAAACTTACATTTATTATATATAAATCTTAACAAAACGTAAAAACAGGTAGTTTGGGGTTTTTCTAGGATTGTTTTTCTTATAAAATTAATGTAAAAAATTTAATAACGAGGGAACTTTTGTCTCGCTCTGGTGCGGCTCATGCTTTCTGGTTGCCATGGTTTTCATTCTTTATATACAAAATGTATACTTTTTAATTCTAATTGTTGTTTAAAAATTAATATACCTCATCATAAACAGATTAAATAAACTCACATGAATAGATAAAACCCACTGTTGCCGGTCAGTACAAACAAACAGTTTGAGAGCATTTTTTCCATATAGGACATTACCAGTAATATGTACATTAATTTTACAAAAAATTCTGACGTGATGGAAAAAAATGGAGGTCATTTTCGAAATCAGCATACCAAATAACTTAAAAATAAAAAATTCGTTCTCTTGTATTTTTCAAAAATTTCAATTTCGCAGGCCTGTGTTATCAATTAGTGTAGAAATGGCAGTTGTTGCATTTTAAAAATGGATTTATAATACACGAAACTTGAAAGGGGAAAAATGTCTATCTTACAGTTAAAAATAAAAACAGAATTGATTTCAAAACCTCATTGTAAAACTTCGAACTCAGGTAAATATCAAGAAATGGAAGTATCTGATTCTAAAACAAAGCCCGACGGATCTAAGATCCAGTGCTTCGAAACTAGGAATGAATTCTGGAACTGTACGTAAAATAATTTAGAAAGATATTTAGTTAAAAAAATAAGTTTAAACCTAAAGTTCATCTGCTTTCATATAAGCGTATCGCTGAAACAAAAACAAATTGTGGAAAATTATATGAAAAGCACATAGCAAAAGAAAAATGGATACGCGTGATAACACTCGATGAGGCATGGGCATATTTAGGGGACTGTCACCGAACAAAAAATCCATTTTCTATTGGTCAACTGACGAGAATGACCGTACAAAATGCTTTCAACACAGTGTACAGAAATGTTCCCGAAGGGATTCATGGTACTTGCATGAATTTGTTACAACGGTAAATTAAAAAACTAAAAAGAATCCATCCACTCTACTATTGACAAAATTAAATTTTGAAGAAGAAATCTCAGACTTACTTGGTAAAGTAAAGCTTCATATGGTCAAAGACTACTGCAGTGTTTAAATACTCTGCCACTTATTGAGCAAAGAAAGAATTAGAAAGAGGAATAAAACTAATTCCACTGAATGAAATTATGTGACTCTTCTCCGATGGACATTTGCGCTTTAGGTTTATTAAAAGGAGACTTAGGAAAACGGCATCCGAGAACACTGAACAGATTTGATCAAGAGGAATTGGATAAAATGGACATATTAGTACTAAGAAAAAGTTTACTGATGGCCAAACGTAATAATAATAATAAAAAAATCCTAAAATAATTTGATTTAGTTTAGAGCACTACGGTCTGCTGTTTTGCTCACAAAGTCTCATGAGACCGGAAACTTACTGCTTAAAGTCGATTTCGAACGGATAAGAATGTCCATGCCGGCAACGTGGTTCGAACCCGCGAACTCCGGTGCAGTCTACCATTCGGCCAAGTTGAAAAGGATCTAAGGTCATCGGGGAATATGCTTATAGCGTGAATTGAAAACGGTTTGTGAGACTAAAGTAAAAGTAATGAAATTCGATGATTACCTTTTGTGAGCTTGTTGGGCACACTGGGGGACGACGGGATGTCGCCCCTCCGATGTGCCTCTAGTTTGGCGGGCACGCTGGGAGAGGTGGGGATGGTCCGTCCGTCGACGGGCACCGTGAGGCAGGTGCTCGGCCCCGTCGGCGACAGGAGGTTGACCGACGAGCAAGAAGGGGCCAAGCACGCCATCGAGCTGCAGTTCGAAGAGAGGTCCGCCGGGTACAAGCTCGTGTCCAACAAACTGTCCACGCTGCCCGAACGACGCAGAGGGGTCACCTCGCTGAAAACAAAAAACAAACCACTGAACACTCCTTATCTTTGAAACGATTTCATTTGTTGCTGTTACTTATCCTACTGATTTCACCAGATCCGACTGACTCATAGGCAGCTTCAGGGCGAAGCTACGAGGGATGAAGTCTGAATTAATTTCAAGAAGATTAAGACAAAGTCATTTTGAAGCGGTTCAAAGCAAAAGACAAAAAGGTTTGTCCTGCCAATTTCCAGAGGTACTTGACGCTTTTAGGTGTGGCACTTTTCTTTCTACTGTATTTTCAGATTCGATTGGCGTGCATTTTTCACGGGTTTTGTATCAGAAGACGATTTTTTTTCTTTTAGTTCATAGCATTTTGGATTGCATTTTACTGATCGCATATTTCTATCGATGCAATGTATTTTTATTTTCAAATAATTTTTTATTTAGAACAGATGCAGTTCATTCCTTGCAATTTGAAATCAGGATCAGAAATATCTGTAAATGAGTACCACACTATTTGATAGAATTTATTAATTACTTCGATACCGATTTGTTAGTCGTACAGTTAGATTCAGTCAATCAAGGCAGTTTTTTTAAAATTAAGGGATCATACGGCTCTTAAAAGTTAAAAAAAAATGTAAAATAATTATCCTTTTCGACTTCTCATATCCTGAAAACTACCAGTTTTACAAACATAAATTTTTTAACATAAAAAAATTATTACCTTTACACACATATATCATTCGGTTTGAAATAAAAAATATTTTGTTAGAAATTTTTAAACACGACACACTTTGTTGTTAACAAAAATGATATCGAGATTAACGAGTTGATTACTAAAAATATAACTAAGTGCAAGACAAACTTATTGATTTAAATCATACTAAAATATCTCAAAATAAATTAAAGCCTCAATTTGTATATATTTAACACAGATATATATTTTTAAGAAAAATTTGAAAAAATGAATTTTTTCTTCAGAACTAAAATTTTATCATTAAAAAAAATATATTTTGGGAAACGACCAGGGAACTTTAGGTTTGACTGGATGAAAATTATATTATATACAACCTGTAAAACCTGTATTTTTTTCTGAGAAATCGAATTTTTGGTCGATTTAAAAGTCGTATGATCCCTTAAGTGAAATGGTTCTCAAATTCAGAAGAAAGAGGGTAGGTAATTGAAATTGTAGCCGAAAAAAAGCTGTACAAAGCAATTGGACATTTTAATTTACAACCGTAAATGAAACTTCCCTGTTAGGCAGTCATGTAGAGAAAAATCCCAACTTACAGGGAAAACTCAATTATGTTCACTGAAGCAAAAAGGTTGCCCTGAATGTAATTTTAACAACTACCTGTTTAAAATTGTAAAATTAATGTAAAAATGCACTGAAAATGCGACTTTTTTATTGAATTCTGGAAATAGGTGATACTGTTAAACGGTTGAAATAAATATATCCTTTATTTTGGAAACTTTCATACGAACAGGTTTATTCCATGTTTATGGTCCCCTCCATTTCTACAAAACCCTGTCTCATTAAAATAGGTGTTTAGGTCGTTTCCTTCGGTAACCAGTTCGTTCGGATCCATCGACCTTGAGTTAGAGGCCTTAATGTATCGCTAAAATCTTGACAAGAAATCGCAGATTATAGGAGAGTACTCATTTCATCACCCGACAGATATTTTCAGACAGTCTAATTGAAATGAAATTAGGACGGATGTTAACGTTTCTAGCAAACAACAGAGAGAACAGTTGGTAGGTATTTAACATGGAACAGTTTTAGCAGGGTTTTAACGAATTGTTTTAACCGTCCTGTCAAATGCTTGTAAAATTAGTGTTTTCGGCTATTGAAATAAATTTAGGTAACGAATAACCATTCACTGTTATAAGTCAAATATTTTACAAAAGTACTATTTTACTATGAAAATTTACTTTTATTATTTTATTACTTATTAATTACAATTTATCACTACAGACCAATCAGTATGTTTGAGCAGGTACGTTTGTTAGTAGTTTGGGTTGGTTTTGGAGCACTACGCTACACTGTTTTTCTACACGAGGGCTAACGAGAGCGAGACCTACTGCTTAAAGGCTATTCCGAAAGGCTGCGAACATCCGCGCCATCAGCAGGATTCGAAACCGCGAACGCCGGTATCCAAGAGCAGTGCTCTATTGCCAGCCTAAAATATGCTTCATTTAATTTTAAAAATGTTCTTGTATAATTATATATAGACATTTATCATGTATAATAATATGTATAAAAATAAAGATAACTGTAATATGTAAAATGAAATATTAATATATACTAGCATATAGCCCATCATATGACGGGATCAGTAAAATTTTTAATATTCCAGAACTGTTAAGTACCCAATGAGGCAGGTAATAAAATGGTTTGTTTTTTGGCTGAGAATTATCTGGTTCACTCTCAATAGTTTATTTATCGTCGTACTCCTCTAGAGTCTCCCGATCCTGTAATGCAGTTTAGAATCACATGGAATTCATTGAGTCAAACCATGTGGTTATGTATAACAAACAAACAAACTTCTTAATTTCCAAATATATATAAATTAAAAGTTAGATATTTAGTAGTCCTCGACTTATATGAAAAGAATTTATTGTTAATACCGATGATAAAATTTTCATTACAACAAAAAATAATCGATGATTGAATTTAAAATTATCACTTATATACTTAATCTATTATTTAAGTCAAATATAAAAGAAAATTATTTGCTTAATATGTAAGTTCAGCGATTAAACGTATGAAAATAATGCACGCGATATTTAAATAATTTAAAACAAGAAATGATTATATGAGATGGTTAAAGGAATGACGTCATAATGCTAGAAAAAAAATGTTATTTTTACCTATTTATTACGTGAATAAATTGATAAATTTAATCGCCTGCCCTTAGCCGGGGAATCCATTCCAGGTACAACCGCTTCAAAAATTTGCCGACAGACACCTTAGGCTATTATTATATAGGGGATGTAAAATGTAATAGTAAAATCTAACATGAAATATGTAATAATACAATTTAATATAAATGTATAGCATGTTCATTTTTAATCATATATATTGCAAATTTCGAATTTAGTTAAGTATGCATAAATGTTCAAAATTGTTATCGAATGTCACGTGGTCATTTAGTAGTAGTTTTTATGGCGATATACGATTATTTACTTTCACTGATTTTTGTTTAAATAATGATCAAGTGGCCAATCAAAAAGAAAAAAATGCCAAGTGGAAAGATTTCATTTGTAACTAATTTTTTCCACTTGGATTATGATATTGCACACAAATACAATTGTTTAATTATTCTTGCTTTGTATAATTAGAGAGTCCTGTTTACTAAATTTAAATAATTACTATAATTGCATTCTGAGACGTACAATGAATTGTATTATATATTTAAAATCTAATTAAAATTCACGATGCAGTTAAGAGCAGTTGAATTTAATTGAGTATAATACATTTAATTTAATTGCATAAAAACAAAATAATTAGGTGTTAATGTAGCATGCTATCTACTTTTAGTTATTTCGTTAGATCATAGACGACGTTACTGTAAAACTATATTGAAATAATAGTAAAAGAATTAATTGAAATTTGAAATAATGAACAAATTGAGAATATTTAGAATTTATTTTATTTGAGATTTTATCAAGTTTTCATTTCCCTTTCACTTTACAAAAAACAAAAATAGAATTGAACTTTAAAAGGGTCTTTTCACAATAATATACAATACGAATGACGCTCAAATACGGTCAAAAAGTGGTTTTCAATTTTATTAACTTACTTATTTATCAGTTTTATTTATTAACTTCGGCGAGATGGCATGGAAGCATTTCTGTCGTAGTAGAATTTTAACTTTCAAAATTCCCCAGCACGATTCTTAAATTAAATAGCTGATTCATCAGTGGCTATGTCTTGATAAAATTCAATAGCTTTCATATCCGAATCTGTGATAAAGAACTAATAAATTTAACAGCACGCGGAAAAATACGTGATTATCTGTTTTATGGGAAGGAGCTGTATTTGTAGTTATTCAACACCTTATCAAAATTTCCGGTAGTAGCGTCATCTATGAACTAAATAACTATTAGACATATTGTATGCTACATTATTACCAGTAATTATTTACTTCTAATTCTTATATCGTGTTTTACAAGCACGTACAGCCTCATGAAATAAAGCACAAATCATATTCACTAATATTAAGATATTTTAATCAGTAGAAGCATGGTGATAGCGTCATCGTACACATGGCTCGCATTCTGCTATTGTTGCCAATCTCTCATAATCAAACAATCTTAAGACGATTACGATTATACATGACACTAACCATATACAATACAGATTACACAGATGATACAATACAGAAACATAAATAATACAATACTGAATATAAATCATATGTTACAATTCTATTATATTTTAACGCTATTTTATTATTTTTGATTTCATTTCTTATATTTTATTTTATTTCATTTATCACGTGATTTTGTTCGGCCACTTAATTATTTGTCTTCTATCCTTGAATTATCTTCTCGTCATTTTTTATGTGTTTCTTTCCCCTTTTAGTTGTTTATTTCTTTGCTCGCCTCATTTTTGTGCTCACTATTAGAATTCTCTGGATTAGAGGGCTCGATTCAGAGAATCCTGTTGAACTTACATCTTGTACAGTCTTACTTTTACAAAACTTTTATGTGTTTTACTATCCTTAAACTTTCTACTCTCTAGTTTTTATGTTTTGGATTCCCGAATCCACCACACTATCCCCTTCTTTCATCTTTTAGCTGTTTTTTTTTTCTGCTCGTTGTCATTTTTATGCTTACTGTTATTAACCTCTGTATTAGAGGACTCGGACCAGGGAATCAAGTTGAACCTCTTATTGAAGCTCTTGAAGATTCTTACTTTATCGCAGAATGCTAAATTTTACACGTTACAAGATTTTTTTACTCCTCACATACTCATCATATTATGATATTTTTAAGAACAAAGGTCCCATTTCTGCAAAATATGTTTTTGAGATTATAGAAAATAAATATTAATGCTGAAAAATAGTGATAAGTTCGATTCCTATTTTAAAATCAAAATTTTACTTATATTTCCTGCGCCCCGAATTTTAATAAAGATGTGGGTGTCATACCAAAATTCTACTTGTTACGAAGAAGAATAGGGTGTCTCTCGAACTTATACCTCGAACCGAAGCATTTTAACAAGATTAGAACTTTTTGAATTCATTATTATTAAGATGTTTTTAAAAAAATATTTTTAAAATTATATGCAAGGAATAATACTCAAATGAATGGGCACTTTAAATAATTCTATTTTAATAGAATTATTTAACGTTCCCATTCATTTGAAGTGTAAGTTATTCTACATAACAAACTAAAAATATCTACCCAATTTCATCCGAATATTGCATATAGTTTTTGAAAAAAAATGCCAATCATTGCAAAACAATACATATTTTAGGAAACACACTAGACAATTTAGGATGTAAATCATTATATACAACCTGTAAATATTGTATGAAAATACATTAAAAACTTTGAGATAACATAGGCGTTGCATAAAAAAACAATATGAGAAAAAAATATGTAAGTTTAAATTTGTTTACTATCAACAGCAGACACGTTTTTATACATGACTTCTCTCAATATTTCAATTTTTTTAGCAAATTGTTTTAAAATGTTCAGAACTGTATTCCTTTTCCCCATTTATTTTTCCGAAAAATCGAATTTTTTGTCTATTTAACAGTCGTATGATCCCTTAAAAACGAACCAACTGCTTCAATGGAAGTTTAGTTGGTACAATCATTTCTTTAATCAGCATAGGCTCTCGAATTTACTTTTATTAAAATTAAATGCAAACCGGTACTTTTCCGTAAGCCCGATATAAGGTCTAGATTTTTAAGAAGACAATCACCATAAAAGCTTCAAAATTCAATGTTTTAATTTTTAAAATCTTTGGGCATTTCTGAATCATTTAAAACAAGCTCCTATGGAAACATTCGAATGAGAACCTCTAAAACTATAGAAATTATCATGGCTTGGATTGCATTCAGCATTTGTTCTCTCTTTTTATGGAATTAGTTTTGATGAATTTATTTTGTTTCTAAAACTAAAGAACTTTTTATATAAAGTGATAACTGAGAGCTTGTTCAAAACATTTTTAATTTTTTCCGTGAGCACTTACAACAACACAAAGTGAGGTGCATTAGAATTTTTCGAACCCAAGGTCTCCGGTACCGAAGAGCAGAGCTCTAACTTTTCGGCAGTACTAGTGCTATGTAATATGAAAGATAACTATAAATGCTACATGCAGTTATATGTAGAAATATTGTTCAAAGAACTAATTAATTCATAACAAAGCTGTGATCTAAGCAGTGTTATATCCCTCCATGCATAATATATAATATTAAAATATGTAAAGATTATTTTTTCTGGGTACTTACATGTTCGGAATGGTCGACGGTAAATGATATGTATTTTTACTGCTGCTCTTCTCTTTCGACGACAGGAGCTTGGCCAGTCGGGATAACCCGGCTTTCGTGCTGTCATACCTGAGAAAACAAATCACAAGAATAACAAGATAGCCAAAATAAAAAGAAGGAATACAATGTTCGCCTTTGTGCGTTAGCAAACATCGACAATAATTTTTCAAAATGTGTACCCTATTCTTAAGTATTACAAACAATGGTATTATAAATAGCATAAAAATTATTTTAAATACTGTAATTTTAAAAGCAATAATACAATAAAGAAAATAGCTTAAACTTTAGGTTTTAGGTTAATCCCCTCTATTATAATAGACTAAGATGTTCTCGAATTTATGAAGCGGTTGGACATGGAATGGATAGAGGCATCACCATTGGATTCTTAACGACTTAGGGTTAGCAAAATTCAAAGGGAGCAAAGTTTATCTTCTCCTATCGATCCGATTCTAAAATAAATTGGTATAAATAGGCTTCATATCACAGCAAAAAATAGTGACCTCTTTAAAACGTTCGAAATCCACTCCTTCCCTTCTTTTCGAGCTTTTTATGCTATTATTTCAAGCCCTATTTTCTCAGGTTAAGAGCAGGAGATTAAATTTATCAATTTATCACACAATAAATAGGTAAAAATAACATTTTTTACTAGCTTATGACGTCATTCCTTTAACCCTCTCATTTCTATTAAATTATTTAAATATCGTCTGCATTATTTTCATACGTTTTATCGCTGAACTTAGATATTACGTATATAATTTTCTATCATATGTGGCTAAAATAATAGATTAGGTACATGTGTGATCATTTTAAATTGAATCATCGATTATTTTTTGTTGCAGTGAAAATTTTATCATCGGATATCACAGCAAATTCTTTTCATTAAGGTCTAGGAGTCTATTTCGCGGACTAATAAATAGCTAACGTTTAAGTTTTATATCTTTGAAAATTAAGAAGTTTGTTCGTTGTGTGTTTGTTTTTTATACATAACCACACGGTTTGCAATCGATTTACCAATTTTGGGAATCATTCCTATATATCGCCAAATAATCACTGTCAATATAAAAACTTCTGCTGTCCATCTTTTCCCGTAATATGACAAGGTAAATTAAAATTGGCAACTGACATACGGTCAGTAAAGTTTTTTTAATGTTAATTTTATTTATTTATTTATTTATTTGTCATGTCCAAACTTTTAGAGATAATTCTAAAGTTTTAAGATAAATTCGAGGAAGATAAAGTCACGGACAAATAAGCATGTATCTTATTACTTATTTAGGTATATCAAGAAAGCATCTGTTTATTTTCTATTATTTTGATACAAAGGGTCAGTCATGGTGTAAAAAAAAGTTGGAGAGTATTCCTTGATACGGAGAAATGAAAATCCATTATACGTTTCTGATATTAAACTTGAATCCTAGGGTAATTTACAATTCTGGAAAATTAAAAATTTTACTGATCCCGTCGTATGACGGGCTACATGCTAGATGGGACAACTCAATGTACTGAGAACGTCCGCTGGTGCAGGTTAAACACAAAGATATTTATTATTATAAATATCTGTCTTTCAACAAAAGATAATTCCCTTTGTAGGTACCATTAGTGAAACAAAGTAGTGTCTTATATTTGCTTAAACTTGAATGTATTGACAGCGGAAATGAATCAACGAGACAAAATGTGTCCTGTCTAAGTGTTTCGATCCATACCATTTGTTTATCATGATATAAAGGGTCATAATATACACTATATTGCCAACGACGACAACTGATTTCGAGCTTATTCTATCGACGATCCCTTTCAGAATTTTCAAGCTTCGTTTTCGGGACTTTCACAAAAGTGGCTCTATACATTTAGATAATATATTATACGCATTCTATTTTGATTGTATTCGCGCATGCGCACTGAAACATTTAGTAAACCTCATTTTTCATCCAATATTTATTATTTTTTAATTTCGATTGCAGGATATTGGGTAAGATAAGGGCTTCGAACCGTAATTTTTTTTGTTCCGGTTTTCGTTCCGGTTCAACTAAAAAATTAATATCGGTTCAGTTCCGGTTTTCGCTCCGCTAAAAATAACGGTTTTCGGTTCAGTTCCGGTTTTCGCTCCGCCAAAAATAACTGTTTTCGTTTCAGTTCCAAATGAATAATTTCATTTTATGTATATTCTTATTTGTACTAAAAATATAATTCTATCATAAACAAAAAAATGTAATTCTATCAAAATTTAGAAGATTTTATTCTTTTTTTAATTGGTACACTATGTGAATTGATACAAACAGCAGGTACGATAAGAGCGGCGAGCATTGGCATCCATTATCCATTATCAAAATCGCATTTGACAACTAGGTTCATGATTACCCACATTCGTCGTTTGACTCTCACATCGTGCACTTGGCCTTGCAATAATTATGTAAAAAATATATTATTTATTTAACATATGAAAATTGCCTCTAATTATTAATATATCTTCTAACGTGGTTTCACTGAAATTACTTCTGTTGTCTCGGAGAATAAATTTCAAACCTGAAAACGCTCTTTCAACACTAACTTGTGTAGCTGGAGCTGCCAAAACCACCATTGCAATCTTATACAAGTGCGGATATGTAATTATAAAGTTGACGTTAAATTAGAAAATATTGATAAGTTGGTAACAGTAACAAAATGACTGAAAGATATATCGAACCGAAATACACCGATATTTTTTTACGGTTTAGTTCCGGTTTTCGTTCCAACCGAAATAACGGTTTTTTCCGGTTTTCGGTTTTCGGTTCAGTTCCGGTTCGAAGCCCTGGGTAAGATGTCGTTTGACATGCGTCCTGAAAATAGCATTCTTTGATATCGAGAACTCTGCAAATTATAAGCAAAAGACTCGGAGAAATTATAGATTGTTTTTATAAAAACTTTAATTTCTCCACGAGTATACGTGCTATCCTCATAACAATGAACACCGATTATTACAGGAAGCAACCTAATCATGTGCGAAAGTATCAACGCTTTTCATACAATACTTTTTACAGGGTGATCCAAAACATTCGTTTTTCTTCAAATCATTGACGGTCCCCTATGGGGTTTCGGGAAAAATTCTTAGCTGAAATATGTAGGACATCTACACTCCTGTTTACACACCCGGGGTTTCACTATAATTCCTCGTGTATTTTTCTAGATATTCAACAAAATGTCTCCAATCGCAAGTGACCGATCATTAGCAATATAGTGTAAGATAATTGCATGAAATAATATTAACAAGTCTTCAAACCTACTGGACAGTAGTCCTGCGAGTCATTAGAATTATTTTATTTATTTTATATCGCTGTGTCGAAACGACGTTTGAGGGTCATCGATGTTTCAGTGTTAACACGAAGGTTGAGTTCTCTCACTTTTGTAAAGGGTGAAAAAGAGTGAAAGGTTGCTCACTTCTGCTTAGCGCTCTCTTTCCCGCTGGACTGCGTGGAGAGGGTGGAGGTCCCCGAAGTGACCGACGTGACGCTCGTCCGAGGTGACCCCAGAGGAGACTTGGCCGGTTCCACCTCAGGATCCAGGAAACATCCTAAAGAGAAACAACAAAATCAATCAATCAATCAGCCTCAGAAAAGAAACCATTTAACACTCGAATCGGTCCGAATGACCCATCCGGATGGGTCATTTGGACCCCAAAATTATTTTGGGTCCCATTCTCTCAAAATGTTGCTAACCAAATTAAAATAAATTTCTTGACTTTTCCTAATTTCATACCCATAAAAATCGATGAAAATAGTATATGGAAGAATTTGAGCTTGAGCGAAAAAAGGATTTATTAGTAAGTTTTTAAGTGTGGAAACAAAACTGTAGATATTTTTTCTAACTGCAAGATACTGATATGTACAAAATGTACAATATATATGTAGGAATTTAGTGCAGTGCCTCCTAAGAAAAGGTCACTCCCTCATCATTCGGAAGAGTTGTGTGAGTAAGGAACGACAGAGAGACGTTCAGAGTCGAGGAGAAGGACTGACCAGGTCGAGTGAAGGACCCGTGGCACTTGAGATCCCTCACTTTATTAAACACTGAGTAGGGTGTATTGTCTATGCCGACTCTTCACCGTGGTTTGACTATTTGCCTTTATGCTTAAATAGTTTTTGTGTTAAGTCATAAAATGTTTGTTATCGTTCATTGAGTCTGTCATCGAATTTGTCTAAAGACACCCCTAGACACCGAACAATATATATATAAAGCACCTGAATTCTGTAAGAAACCTTGACGTATATGAAATTAAATAATTCCATTAAAGTTGTCTCTATATTTTTCTAAATGTTTATACTTTTCGATTTTGTAATACCTCAGTATTTTATGTCTAAAAATGAAAAAAAATGCCATTGTAGAAATACAGTGTATTTTTTTTAACAACAACACGTATTCATGTTAATCACCCGCGAATTTAGGTAGACTTAAACTCAAGCAGTTCTAATGTCATAAAAATCAAACACTGTATAGAGATAGCTGCATACACTTCTTTATGATAGCCTGGTAGGCAGACAGGCGACGAGCTTAAGCCGTTCGAGCCTCTTCGGGTAGCGCTAAATTAGAGACCAACCTCAGTGTTTGGTTTGGAGAGCTACGATCTACTGTTTTGAACAAAAGGGCTAATGAGACCGGGATATATTGTTTAGAGGCGAATCCGAACGGCTGCAAATATCCATGCCATCAGCGGGATTCGAACCCGCCTACTCCGGTTCCGAAGAGCAGCTCTCTACCATTCGGTCATGTTCGACCCAACCTCATGGATACACATTATTTAGGTATATACGGGTGTCACGTGTCCGAGGTGCCTTAGTGATCGGAATCTTCAGTTCTTCTTGGTCTTACCTCTGTAGAGTTTGCTTTTTACCGAGTAGGACAAAATTTAAATCGGACCATGACGGACCTTTCGTGGGTCAGCAACAGATATGTAGCCGCTTTGGGTTGATATCATGATGACTGGTCTTCAGTTATGTTTTAGTCACGCTGTATGTCAGCTTAATAACTCGACTCGTGATACTCTATATCGGATGCGATGTAAAGTAAATTGTTCTACTCTAGTCTAAATAAGTAATACGGTTCTAACATAAAAAACGATTTCTTTTGTTGTTGTTAGTCATCCCGAGTGTTTAAAAACCTCTCACCGACTCCATCCCACCTCGTCATCCACGGTGAAGGGAAACTTTACGCAAGAAATAACAAGGGATTAATACTTAAGCCCAAGAACGTCTTTTTCATTACAAAGCATTGACCAAAAAGAACACCCCCATACATGGTTTGGTTTGTTTGGAGAACTACGGTCTACTCTCTTGCAACACGAGAGCTAATGAGACCGAGACCTATTGTGTAAAGCCGATTCCGAAAGGCTACGAACATCCATGCCACAGTAGGATTCGAACCTACGAACTCTGCTACCGCCCCCCAGACATGACCTGTAACCTACAGAGAACGATGAGGATACTGCCAGCACGAATTTGTTTTATGTGCCCCATTAATCTGTTGGAGACGGGTGCTCGATATTTCCACCAAGCGGAGGAAGTTTCAAAAGTACAGGCCTGGTTGAAATAGGCACCAAGCATCTCCTTTCCCCAATTCAGTCATCACATGAAGTGGGTTAGAGTTGTCGTTATCAATCATTTCTTTTATTATGTTTTTGTACTTCTACCAACTTAAAAAAGAGTTATTCTTGCCTTCTCGACATTGTTCGAAATTACAATGTTAAAGAAGATGTTTAACACTACAACATCCGCCAGTACCGTTGGGTCACCGGAGCCTGTCAAATTTGTTCTCCTCTTGACTTCCTTTCTGTAGGGAATTCGAAAATATTTCGTGCCTTTCAATCATTTTCCATGGCGATGACACAAAAAAAGTTTTGTGGTTCTCTGTTAATTGGCAGAGATTTTACATCTCAATATGCCTATAACGTTCGCTGGTGTCGCTTCGGCAATTTAGCGTTATAAATATCTGTCGTTCAAGAAAAGATAGTTCATTAAGTAGATACCATTAGTAAAACAAACCTCCCAAAGTACAGTTGCACATTTATTTGATCCCGAAAGCAGTGTTCATGGCGGAAATAAAACAATTATACCAAAATTATTGTCTCAAAGTATTTCGTTTTATTCCGTTTGTTTTGTTACAATTTTTATGATATAAAGGATCCTAATATACGATAATTGCATGAAATATTAAACAGTCTGCAAACTAAACCCGACTGCACAACTAATCTTGCAATTATTAAGTTTTTAGTTATTTTCTATATTTTATATCTAGGTGTCGAAGCGACACCGGCGGATGGCTTAACCCCTTCCCTGTTTTGCCAGTACGCCGTACGGGCACAGCTTTCGGGCCTTTACTGATTTGACCGTACGGCGTACGGGCAATCTGATTTCTATTTTGCTTGCACTGTTTCGGCCTTATTTTTTCCAATTTTAGTAAGAAATTATTCGTATAGATGTCCAGTAAATGATAGTTTGCAGTTTATTGTATTTTCTACTCTGATCGGATCAAAAGCGCGGGTTTTTTTTCGCATGTTTTGTATCAGAAGACGAATTGTTATCTTTCAGTGTATAGCTTTCTGGTTATATTTTACTCACCGCCTGATAATTTTTATTGATGTAAGGGTTGAATAATATATTTTTACTTTTAAATAATGGATAATTCAGAGCGTATGGAGCTCATTTCTTACGATTCGAACTGTGACTCGGAATCAGAAACTGAATTATCTGTAAATGATAGTAGCGAAAGTTTACTAGATGACCTGGATAGTAGTGACTCTGATAGTAGTACAGATGGAATCAGTCAAGCAAGACAATTTTTTGAAATGAATTGTGATAATCCTTCGGATCCGCCTCCTAGATTTGCTTTCACTGGAATTCAAAAAATTAACTTGGATATCGACGAGACTAAAGGTAAACTTCAGTTCTATGATGCTTTCATAGAAAGAAAAAAAAAGTTGTAATAAAAGCTTAAAAATATTAGAAATGTTAATTTTAATAACATATTTTTCCTTAAAAATGTAAAATAAACAAAAAAATGTAATAAAAAAATGTGACATTTTTTGTCCGAATTTTTGAAAAAATGAAACTGTCAAAGGGTTAAGAGGAATTGAAATCCCGGACGTTCAAGTGTTAAAAGGGAAAAACCACCTTAACATATGAATGACGTCTGTACGTACATGAATTTGGAGACAAATCCCCCTTGAAAAGATTAACTAACGCGACGAATTTTCGGCTACTTCTACTCTTTGGTTACGAGATTGCAGACAGAGCTAAAAAGTGGCTCTTTGTTTGGTACAACATTTTCAAAGAATATTAAACATTTTCACCCACAAAACAACTTTGAAGTTTATAAAAGAGAATACATTTATTGGAAAGTCCATTATATTAACACGAGAAAGATTTTATTTAAAGGCTGAAACTATTTTCAATTCCATCACAGCTTGTAGTTTTTGCCAATTTTGAAATAGGAGATGTCTTTAAATCGTGCGTAACAAAGCAGATAATTTAACTCTAAGCGGTTCGCACGTACAATTCCGCTAAACCGATGATGTCTTTAAAGCGGTTGTCACGTAATTTTCGACCTAAAAACGTTCCGAAAAATGGATGTATTGTACATTTCTGCCAGTATTTTCCTCATGGAGTTTGAGGTAGGAGGGTCAGGTCGATTGTTTAGAACTGCACTCTTTGACTAAATTATTGAGGGATGCTACTCCCTGAAGCACAAGACGTTGATAGCTTTTCATGTTTGTAAATCTCTATTTCGAAGTATTTCGTTTGCGGTAACAGATGTATCTCTAATTGCACCACTTAAATAGCTTGTGACTTTCGTAAAGGAATATAAATCATTCTCTTAAAGAATATTTTATTTGTACTTTTAGAATCCATTATGGGATGATCTTCGAGACTTGACGAGCTTTATGTATATTAAAAATTAGCAATATATAATGTCTGTTTATATATCTATTTATAACCGGAAGTAAAGAGACAATAAAGAGGGTGGGTTTCCGTAATCCAATCTAGTCGACAAAAGGCGATGTAAAAAATCATAGAACACTTTGGTCACTGACACAATTTTTATCGTATTTTTGGAGATTTTTTTTCCTCGGTGTGTTTGTTCCACTCGGAGGGTTAATACAGAAGTTCATTTTCAAATATACTTATTTCGAAAGTTAGTGTGGAAGTAATTTAACACTAGATTGCCCGAGATTTCTTGTATACCTATATTGCCCAAAAACAGTCAAAATGACTGCATAGTGAAAAAATAACAAACATGTAAAGAAATTTGTTTAAAATTAATTTTTAATATTATATAATAAAGATAGACAAATTTTTATATAGTATATTAAAATATCATAAATCAAGAATTTAGTGTATATATTTATATATAGAAAAAGTCACCAAATTCTAAGAAATTGTGTCATATTTCATAGTTGTTTTTCTAATTGAAATTAAAAAACAGTCAAAATGACTGCCTTGGGCAATTTAGTGTTAAATATATGAGAAAACGAGGATTGAGGCAGACGAATTTGTATACCAGAAATCATTTCCGTAATTTTCCCATAATTTTTTTTATAACTAATACTTAAAAAACTTATAATTTTAAATAAAAATTATCTTTTATGCTAATACATGGCTGCGATGCTGTTACCCATTTAGTACCACCTGGGAGGCACGTGTAACTTAAATTATGCTACGGACATGAGTAACATTACCTCCTAGTCATATAGAAGTAGGGACCAAGCAAAAGACCCCCCCCAGGCTTGCCCTGCTACTCCCAGAGGTATCGTTAGAGAGCTTTGAGAACATTATGACTGCGAAATTATTTTCCGTGCCCCAGTCCCCTTTAACGAATACGGCGGATCTTAAGACGGTTTGAGTCCCGAACCAGCAACCTTTTAATGGCGATATTGCTGCCTTCGCCGACCAGTTTTAAAAATGGCTTGTCGCCAATCGGCAACACTGGACATTAACTGAAAAATTGATTTTTCTTCACAAAATTTTAAAATATCAAAAGACACATTTTAATATCTACGATAAGGAATTTCCACAAGATATTTTTAAAAGTAATTATTATTACAAATACAAATTTTATTGCCAAAGATTACGAAAGTCAATGGGGAATAGAAAATAAATTCTTTACATTATTTGACGACATGAGTACAAATTATCTCCAAAAGTCTTCGTTACAACCTTCAAGGATGTCATAAATTTGACTGCATATGCATTTAAAAATATAAACTACTATCAAAATAAACTAATTGCATCGACAAAAGCCTTTCTCACAGTCGTTCAGGATGGCATAATGCTGACTGTATATACATTTAAAAAAATAAGCTGCAATTATAAGCTATTTCTATTGAATACAAAAAATTAGAACCAACACTGCTTATTCTCCTCTAATCTTAGTCAAACTTTATGCCCATTGTTACCAATTGGCAATAAACAGAAAAAAATGTAGTTACAGAAAATATTTTACAATTATATATTCAAATAAATCATAAATAGGGGCTACTTACGTTACCTTTAATGTCATCATTTTTACTCGAATACAACAGAACAAAATAGTGTATTTTCAAGCTTAAAAAACGCATGCAAAGAAATGCACGAATACACCTATATTCTTAAAAGTAAAGATTCCATCTATATATTGAAAATTTGTTTAATGATATCTTCAATATGTATTTTATTGGCAACAGTAGGTATGATTGCTTCAATATTATTCTAATAGTATTTTAGAAGAGTAAATTGGGTATATTGCCAAAAGGAAAAACAAGGGTTAATTATTGTTCATTAATATCCTACATGAAGTTCATTCAATGTTCCATAGCAATGCCATTTTCAAAATAAAACGTTTAATTTCTTGTCTTGCACAGAATTGTTCAGTTGAGCCAGAACTAAATAGTATTTTTCGAACACATCCCATTCCTTTTTGTTTGGATGTGAAGGGGTTCATCAGAGAACGTTCTAGATCAGCGTTTTCTAATATTTTTTGTTTACGTACCACTTGGTTGTACATTATCCTAAATTGTATGACTTTGTAAAAAATGATTGTATTTCACGAAATGTGTTATTGTTTCTCCAATATACGAAAATCCATATTTTATATATTCATCACAATATTTTCTACAAATTCGCAATATTATTAACATTTTTTCATTATATCGGTCCTTATCGGCAGGTGTTCTACATTCAAATCGTTGGTCAATATTTGTATAGAGTTTAATGGATGGATTTGGTTTTGGAGCGCTACAGTCTAGTGTTTTGCACACGAGGGCTAATGAGACCCAGATCAACAGAGTTTAATGGAATTGAGTCTTGTTAGAAAATGTTGGGTCAAACAAATAGTTAATACCAGGGCTTCGAATCGAAATGTGTTTCGTTCCAGTTCAACTAAAAAAAAATCTGTTCTGTTCAGGTTTTCGTTTCGCCAAAAATAACGGTTTTCGGTTGAGTTCCGAATGAATCCTTTTATTTTACGTATATTATTTTTTCTAAAAATATAATTCTGCCATAAGCAAAATATTATTCTATCAAAATTGAGAATATTTTATTCTTTTTTCAATTGGTACACTATGGTAATAGATATGTACGATACGAGCGGCTAGCATTGGTAATTAGACCAAGTTGGTACTTAGCATAAGACTTAGACCAAGTTAAAACAGCAAGAATAAAATAATGTCAGAAGATAAAAGCAAACAAGTTGTTGCGTTGTTTCGCATTGCCACTTGGTCAAACCAAGCACGATTGAGACGCAGGATACTCATATTAAGACAAAGGGGTGGGCCTTTCGTTTTTCAATAAGCACCGTTAAGGTGAAATAACGACATCACTCAGGTAGGTCCTCGTCCTTTTGAAGCAGGGACCCAGCAGAAAACCCAAAGACTTGCTCTACCACCCCCAGAGATATTAATTGAGAAGTTGGAGGACATTGTGACCACGAACCTATTTGACGTGCTTCAGTCACCTTTAATGAACACGGCGGATCTTAGGTCGGCTCGGGTTCCGAACCCGCAACCTCTCAGTTACGAGCCTTTGCCGACTGAGCTACCGTGGCACAGTAAACAAGTAAAGATAATTTGTTTGTACGCTGCAGTAACAGTGTATAAACAAACAGGAGAATCCAACGTACTTAAATATACGCATAAAAACCGATATATGTTTAAAAATTAGATTCAAATGTGGTGGATTAGGAGGCAAGGAACTCAGAGTTAAGCACGATGGCGGTGAAAACTTAAACGCTGTACGAGAAATCAATACACGATAATAGGTACATTCCAATGTTGGCTAATAGGGGTATGTTCTCCAAGCAGTAGGTGACGGTGGGTGAAACGAGTATGTCCGATACGAAGACGAGTAACATTGATATTCTTCCTAGAGGATATCGAAGACCAGAGAGATATGACAGGTTTCACTGAGTAAATTTTATTATTAGTTTCTGAGTCCCCGATATATTTTCATTCTCAATAACATAATTCTGTATGTCTGGGGAGGGTAAAAGAGAAGTCTCATTCCCATCAATACCTGTTCAATACTTGGCCTATTTTTACTACCTGGATGAGGCAAAATTAACTGAGATATTAACACATTGCAGCGGAATGGTACCGGGAGCGCCCATTTAGTGATTCAGTTAAATCTCAATAGATAGAAAATTATTAATACTTTAACCAACTTTTCGTATTTTATATTGAAATAGAAATATAAATAACAACCATAAGATTTTTGTAAGCAAAAGATATTTTTAATGGATAAATTTATAATAGTATCTTAAATATTGAAAATCAAATAGAAATAGTAGTGTATAGTTTTATATTTTTTCGAATTATGTTATAAGCATTTTTACATTCCAGAATCTATGTAGTAGGCAAGAACATTCGGCTTCGTTTTCCTGTGTATACCGTTATTTTTCTACCTAGAAACAAACCCTGTTGTTACACTATCCCCTACTAGTACGTGTCCCGCGCTCAAGTATCAAACGTCAGAAAACGTACTAGTACGTGTCCCGCATACAATGTGTTACTTGAAAATGTTAATTCTCCGATGTTCTGCTGATTCAATGAGTTCGATGTTCTGACTACTTAACTAACATTATTTGAATAGGGAGTCTCGTCTCGAGAGAAGTGTTTACTGATTTGAAAAATTTGAAGGACTTCATCTTAGGATTTTGATTAAAAATACGCAAAACACTTATTTTTCTGGTTTTAAAAACCGTTTTTACTTCCTTGTACAATGTAAATGGAAGTATTGTGCTTACGATCAATTTCAGAGCACGCATTCCCACTAAAATATCAATTTGGGCCAGGAGTAGCTGAATTTCCATCCTTTTAAGTATTATGAACTCATTGGGAAACTTAAATATCCATTTCGACTAACCCCAAACTAGTCAAGACCCGTTTTCTCTTACGTCTAAATGCATTTCGAATGACTCAAAAACTAGTTGCCACAAAAATTTGAAAAAATTTTATAGCATTCTTATAACGCCTAGTTGTGAGCATCCCGTTCTAGTTGAACTTCCAACTCTCTATAACGAAAAAATTCAATATAACGTCTAATAAAACATGTAGCCTTAAATAATAAAAGGATTAGCCATCGAAAGTCGAAATTTTCTTTCAGACTATGATAACAACTCGTTGAGCTCCTCCTCTTGATTGTAATTTCAATGCTGCAGAGCAAAAAATTTAAGATAACGTATTCGAAGCTGTGTGGGGATAACTCAAACGGTTAGTCCTAAAAAATGAACAATTTTGTTAGAATATTTAGTTGTACACCATGCCTTGCGTTTATTTCTTCATTCTTATACTAATTAATTCATTCAGATTATTTCAACTTATATTCCCAAATTATGTAAAAGTTTACGTTAATCTTTGAATACGAAATTGATTTCCTAACATAAAATTTTTATATCAGTGTAAATAAGATTATTTTTTTCTGAAACAAGCTAATTCATTTTTCACATACAAATTTCAAAATTTCCACTATTTCTAACTTGGCGAAAATGCGCGGAGATAGTTTATATAACCATGTTTTTATTTTTCTTTTAAGTTTAAATTCATTTTCTTTCGATGTCTGCTTCATATCGTTTTCAATTGTAAAGTATGCATACATAATTAACTAATTTTAATGACATCTAACTCCATCATTTCAACTTTACCACGTTTCTTTTTCTTTTTTATTTCCTTGTACAAAGCAAAAAAGAAGTTTTGTAACCAGGAGTCAAATTTTACGGTAAAAGTCAATTTTTGACAGACTGAATTTTCATCGTTTTAAAGGGTGGCAGTAGTTTTTCATTGCTACGCATCGTAAATCTGTTCTTATTTTAACTACCAATAACTTAGTGTAATATTACTACAATTTATAAATTTAACCAGCTTTAATACATTATGTGCGGGTACATTTTGCAGCGGAATGGTACCGGGAGCTGAAGTTTTGCGCGTCCATTGAGTTATTCAGATAAATTTCAATAGATCGAAAATTATTAATATTTTAACCAACTTTTCGTATTTATATTGAAATATATAAATATAAATATAAATAAAAACCAAAAGATTTTTGAAAACAAAAAATATATTTTTAGTGGATAAAATTTAAAATAGAATTCCGCATCGACTGATGTAAAAACCAGTTTTTATTTGTTTCAATTTTTTCAGAATCTATGTAGTAAATAAGAACATTCTGGCTCGTTTTCCTGTATATACCGTTATTTTTGTACCCACAAACAGACCCTGTTGTTACACTAACCCGTACTAGTACGTGACCCGCGCTCAAGTATCAATCGCCAGAAAACGTACTAGTACGTGACCCGCATACAATGTGTTAATAACGATTTTAAATTTCATATTTTCAATTAATAAATGTTTTATTTTTAAATTAAAAAATATATAATTAACAGAAAAATATTTTAAAATAAATTTAGAGATATCATTTGCTATCCGTAAACTATTTCGAATTCTAATTAATTTATTAATCCTAATTTTATATTAAATTGATTATAAATCTATGCTGTATAGGAAGAATTAAATTATAAATTTAACATCAATATCTATTTTAAAAAATTATTAAAATTAAAAACAAACATACAATTTTAATCTCATTTCAACCAAAAAACAATTAAAAATATTAAAATTTCCCCAAAATACTTATTTATTCTATAGATAATAAATATATATTCAAACACAAAAAATTTCTAGCAAATAGATTAAATAATTTTTTATCTTACGGATAGTGGTGAAAATGACAGTTTTCAGAAAAAAAGCCTCTAAAGTTAAGAAAAGGAAAAAGTGACATATATAATAAACTTAATTTTCTTAAAATTCTCTCGATTCATAAAAAGTACCTTCAGCTAACACCCGCTTTTATTTTTATGTTTTTCTTTTCATTTTTTAACCTTGTAAACTTCGACTCGTTTTTCAGTAAACTTGACATGTGATTTCCAGAATATAAATAAGCTCCGGTTATGTGATATATCTAAACGTTTTGTCTAGAACTCGCGGTCTACTACGGATTTTTAAAAATGTTTTTTTAAGTATATTCAGAAACAAATGAAGAAATACAACGAATTATAAAAAAATTTCGATTTTGTGAACGTTTAGAAAGCCTGAGACCACTTAAGTGTTATGTCTGTATGCACGCACTCGAACATTTCAATTTCGAAATTTTATTCATTTTGACCATTCATGGACTAGTTCCGATTAATTTTGACTTTCTATACTAATATTTATACTTAGATAATTCTGTTCTCGTATATGTCAAGAACTACTAGCCGTAGATTGTCAAACACTTTTTCGCAGGACTGCTATAACGTGTAGTTGTGCACCTACCTTTTTCGTTGTACTTCAAACTCTATATAGCGAAACATTTCAATATAACGAGTAAATTTATGCTGTGGAGTTTAACTGAAAAATGAGTTGCTGTAGAATGTCGAAATCTTGCACTTAAGAGCAGGATAGCATCTAGTGGATATCCTCTTTTCATTGCGTAGGACTCTGATTTTCGGTACCGGAGTTCGCGGGTTCGAATCATTCTGCTGTTATGGATTTAGTAGACTTTGGAAACGGCTTTAAGAAATAAAACCTGGGTGTTATTAGCCCTCGTAAGAAAAATAGTAGACTGTAGTGCTCTAAACCAAAGTAAACTTGTTTTCATGGCAATTGGAAGCCTATGTAATGAAAAACTCTATATAACTATCTAGTTGAACTCCTCCTTTGATTGCAATATCAACTCTGTATAACGAAAAACTTCAATACAACTTTTATAAAGGCTATGTGGTTAGAACTGGTTTCGGTTGAAGCTTTACGGCCTACCGCTTCGCTCACGAGGGCTAATGAGACAGACACCTATTGCTTAAAGCTGATTCCGAACGGCTACGAACATCCATGCCATCAGCGGGATTCGAAACCGCAAACTCCGGTATCGGAAAAGAGCGTTCTGCGCAATGAAATTACTGCCGAGTTCTTATGAGACCGGAACCTACTGCTTAAAGCTGATTCCGAAAAGATACGAACATTCATGCCAGTACTGGGATTCGGTACCGCAGACTGTGGTGCAGAAGAGCATCGCTCTATCATCCTTCGGCTTACTTAACTGAAAACTTTCCCTTATCTTACAAAAGCTATTCACGCCATTTCTCTCTACCAGCACTCTATAATTTTCACACAATATTTGATGATCTGTTTTAATATTATTTTTCAATTTTCAGAAAATTGTTTATCGCTATTTGTTAAATGACAGATTTCTTTATAATATATTTTATATTTCTCTTTCATTTCAAGATTGCGGCCAACATAAAAGATAAAAAGTGCGGTGGCGCCGATTTTTTTCCTTACTTTCTCTTTCTTGTGTCGTGGACTTCTTGAGAGTCACAGATCCAGAAAAATGGCGTTTCGGTTTGGCTTCGTTAGTGTCCTCTTTGGCATCTGAAAATTGGTTTCAAAAGAAGTTACTCAATTGAAGAAAGAAGAAGGGCTACTCTAGGGATCGCCTACTGCTAATAGCCATGCATTCTATAACTACTCAGTGCTACGCATTGCTGGGCTCTAGTACTAAGTTATTGTGTACAGTGCTTTAAATACAAAGTACCCTTTTCAAAAACTTTAAAAGAAAGACTTATTTATTTCGCCTTATTCTCTTTGTAATTATTACCTTAAATTCTTTGGACTTTCATAATTTATTCTTAATTTTCATTTAATTTGCTTTGCCAAAGTTGCTCTGTTTCTAAAATATAAGATCTATATTTCATAAAGTAAAAAACGAAATCTTGTTTCAAAAATTTAAAACTTTTTATGACAGACTACGCGCAGACGTGCAACACAAAGTTTCATTAGTGATTGAACTTGCCAGAATGCTAAAACGTTGTTTAGAATTTCCGTTTCTATGAATTTACTATCAATACTTAATGAATTAAACATCAAAATAAGTAGGAAAAGTTTCTTTGTAAGTATTGATTACAAAAATTTGAAATCTATATGTGCAATAGTTTATTTACAGTGCAATATAAAAAATCATCATTTTCAGTAAAATGAATGTAAATTGTGCATTTTCCTTAAAAGTTATGATATTCAATGCAAATATTGTATAGTTTGTACAGGTACTCCATTTTAGTGGGGTTGGATAGAAACCGTATAAAAATGACCAGAAATTTTAAGAATGTGAAAATTAGAAAATCTAATTTTTCACAGTTAGATGTAAAGTGTTGGGACGACTTCAATGTTCTTGACTGAGAAGTAGGGTGAAGAAGGATCACAGTCACAATAGAATTGGAAAATCACTTTTATTTTTTCTCGAGTAAATCCTGTTATATATACACAACGGATTCTAATTCTCCCAAAACAAGTAGAAATGTAGAAGATTGTTGCTTGCGTAAAATTGCCACTACGATCACAGTCGAAAAAAAGATTAAACAATCTCACAAATGGGAAGGAAAATCCAGGGTACAACGCAAACCCAATCTATCCCCCGTTCGGTGTCCGAGACCCTGCCGTTCCTTAGCGGACTTTACAAGTCTCCCGAACGTAATCACTAAAAAGGTGGCTCCAGTCAAAAGTCGCGGAAGTCAAAAGTCGCGTCAAAGCACCTCCGTTAAAATTTGCCGAAAAGCCCCGAGTCACAAAATTCTAGACTTTTTATACCTGGGAGTCGGTTACGATCCCGCCAACCGTTTTTGGGTCAGTTACGATTCCAATTACCTGAGAACTCCAGCTAAAGTTACAATTGGTTTTTTTAGTTGAATTCCCATTCGCTAACTGTCCCGATTCCGGGTTCTCCAGACAATCCTCCGGGATCATTACCGCAAATGATCAGGGGCGTGACGCCTATTCAAAGGAACTGTCAACATCCTAGACACGCCGTCGCCACGCTATTGTAGCCGGGTCGAAACAGGAGGGCTTCAAATCATCTGATTTCGGTCTTTCGTGTTCTGAACAAAGGGGATGGGGTCTTCACAGCGTAATTCCCTTTACCACTGGGCGAGAAATGACCCTACCAGGATCTGAAATCACCATAATATGTAACCTCCCTTCTTAGCGTAAACTTCTTTGTAGTTTAATGTATATTAGTTTGCATCGTTCGACGGGTTGACATAAAAAACATCCCATTCTAAACTTAAGGGGTCATGCGATTGTTAAATCGATAAAAATTGGATTTACAGAAAAAATATATGGAAACAGGAATTCAGTTCTGAACATTTTAAAACAATCCAAATATACCAATATTGAATGAATTATGAATGAAAACGTGTCAGCTGTTGACTGTAAACAAATTTAAACTTACAAAACTTAACTTGATTTTTCTCAAATTTTTTTCCGTGTAACGCGCATATCTCAAAATTTTTTTAATAATTTTTATGAAATTTTTACCGATTTTATACAATAATTTTTGTCCGATTAAACCTACATTTTCTCGTATATTTCCTAAAATGTTTTTTTCCAATGATAAATTTTTAATTTTTCAGGAAAAACATTTACGTTTTTCAAATATTTTTTTAAATATACCTTAAATATTCACAAATTAGGGTTTAAAGTTATTATGAGATATTGTAGTATGTTTTAAAACAAGAAGTTTGTCTTAAACTTAATATTTTTAGTATTCCTGCGCTTTAGGCTCGATATCATTTATGGAAATAGAAAAGTGCCTCCTATTTAAAACTTTCTGACAAAAATATTTTCTATGTTTTAAAAAATGAATAAGCTGTGTGTAGAGATATCAATTTACTCTATGTTAAAATTATGTTTCTAAAGCTGATACCAAGATACGAGAAGTAGAAACTTTTTTCATTTTTTCTTCTTTTAAGAGCCGTATGACTGCTTTCGATTGACTGAGCTACAGAAGAAACCAATAGGTTTAAAGTAAAGTTTGTTGGAATCGTTCATTTAATTAAAATTTAATTCCTTATACCTTTTAAATATATCAACCCTATAATGCTACCCATTCGTCTCACTCGAACAAAACTGACCTCCACCCTCCAACAGAAATGGGATGCTCCCCTCAGTACCTTCCTATGACCTTTCATACTACATTTAACAACATTCCGTTTTCCGAAATATTTCTAGTACCATTTTTCTAACAATATTCGTCTCACACACGAATAGTGAGACGTAACGGAATCCTTTCAGACGCAATCGATGCAACACTCTGCGGTCTTCAAAATATTGCATCGATTCAGTAATGAGGAGAAATAATTTGTACGATTCATTCAACAACCATTTGGGATCGAACTAAATTATTTTTATAGCACCTTATATAGCTAGAAAATTAACTGGAAACATTCAA
>CM063506.1:166709210-166731710 GCA_032207245.1 Pardosa pseudoannulata | reverse complement strand
GTCCACTTTTTTTCAGCTGTCACGGAAAAACTGTTTCAGTTCTGCCAAAACTAAAATGCATAACGGTGTGTTTCATGCTAACTTAAAGGTGATTACTGCTCGTTCTTGCCTCTTAAAAGTATGTGAACAATTTTAAGTCTCCCGAGAACAAAATCACATGCTACTACGACTTTTAGGGTACGACATAAGTGAAAGATGTACATATTCTTGGGCATTCTAAGATGAGCCATTGCACTGTAATGACAGTTCGTTAAGAAGTCATACGACTTTTAAAACTCGAAAAAGAGTAAAATAATTATCATTTTCACGTTCTCATACTTTGATAACTACCAGTTTTACAAACATAATTTTTTAACATAGATAGAACGAATTAAAATCTTTACACACATTTCTTATTTATTTTTGAAACAAAAAATATTTTTGTTAGAAAGTTTTAAATAGGAGACACTTTGTCGTTAACAAAAATAATATCGTGGTTAACGCGCAAGAATTCTAAAAATATAATTAAGGTTAAGTCAAACATATTGCTTTAAAACATACTACAAGATCTCAAAATAACTTTAAATTGAAATTTGTATATATTTAAGATACATATATATTTGTAAAAAATATTTGAAAAGGGGGAATCTTTATTCCTTAAATATTACAAAATATTTTGAGCAATCAAATTTTTGTCGATTTAAAGATTCCGTCTACGTTCCGAGAACTTTTTTCTTTAAACGTAGAAACTAGTTCACGTTTTTACATTTTTATATTTATTTTTTATATTATCATAGAGATTTGCACTTAAAAAATTTATTCCTGGAGAAGTTTTTATAAAATTTCTAATAAATAAAGAAAATTTAGTAAGAAAAATCGGGGGTTTTCAAAAGGTCTAATTTTTTAATAAATTAAATTATTTCAATATTTTTTTATGCAACCCATTTCTTATACACTGGACTAGTGAATCACCTAAAATCTTGGCTTCATTTACATTTGGTAAAACATTTGGGTCCTCAAAATCCTGCAAATTAAATTTTTAACGCATTTTGATTACCTTTATATCTAACTATGAGTGTAACATCATTAAATATTATCGAAATTTAAAGCATTTAGATCATTCACTAGTAAATACTATCAAAAGCATTCATAATAACAAAATATTTTAAGAACTTTTTGAGAAATCACGTTTCAAGTTTCAGCATTTTATTAAAAATACCGTTCTGAGAAAAACGCATTTGAAGTTTATGAAAGCAACTTTAACCATTAAAAAATTAAAATACATGTTTAAAATTTCCCACGCTTTCTTGCTTCAAAACTTTCTAATTGCCAAGTTGCTAATTATTAAAAATAATAGAAAAATGTTTAAACTAATCTTGATGAAAATTAAAGTGTTGTCAAAAAAATGCTCTTTAAAAGGCTTTAAATTCACAACTTTCGGTTCCGAAGTCGCTACTTCCGTTTTGTTTTGACTGCTGTCACAGCTGTCACTTTTCTTGAAAATGCCGTAGAGACAAAACAAAAACAGATTTAGAAGCCTAAAAGTTGAAATTTTACAATAGAGAAATAAAAAAAATTATGATTTTTTTCACGTTTTTAACGTAGACGGATACCTTAACAACCGTATGACTCCTTAAACCCACTCTTTCGTCCTCAATAAATGTAAAGTTCCTTAACGTTGGACTTGCTTTGTTCATGGCTTCACGGCTGGATTTGGAAGATCTTTGGTCCAGGAGAATTAAATATGAGGGCCTCATCTCCCTCGTGGAGTATATTTTCTCTGAGTACATATATAGAGAGCGAGACAGACATATAATTTCCCCAATTCTATATCTGTTGAGCTTCTTTCAATTTATTTTGCAGTTTTCAGAATCTTATTCAATCAGTGGAATGTCTTAGGGAACTTTATTTCGATTTGGGGGGGGGTGAAAGAGCTGGTTCTACTTTCCTCTGTGCGGTTAACAATAAATTTTCTCCGAGAAAGTGCTGAGAAAGGTCTTTTTTCGAACCTTTATTTAATCCATCTTCTCTCTCAGTGTTCGAATCGTTCATTTATTGGGAAGACGAAATGAGCTCAAGTATTCTTGCTCGAAAAGTTAATCTTTTTTTCTTAGTTGCCCATTATTGAATCGAATCGAATTTCCGCAGTGGAACGTTTCCCCACCAAGAGTGAGATTAAACATTTTACGATTTTAGGAACTTTAACATTTTCTTACAATTATTTTATGAATGGGAAAAAGAGAAAAATAACTTTTGACCTCGGCAGGGTGCAGATGCAAAGGCAAGAGAACGTCGAAGAACGAAAAATTAAAATTTAAAAAAATTCACTCTAAAACTTTTATTTCTGATCCTTCTTATTCTGAATTATTATAAAATAAATTACATAGCATTACAAATTTTTCAATTTTATACCAGTACAGCTTCAAGTGGGTTGTGTGAGGTTTTATTGCACTGAATGCTTAGTTGACATAATGTGAAAAAGAGGAGGTAAAGCAGTTCACAGGGTGAAAAAGTTCGAGATAAATAGCAGAACAAGAATAAATACTAATCACCCCACATACATAAAAAACAATGACAAAGATTAAGGCAATGGCAACAATACAAAAAAAAAACAAAAACATTAAAATTGTAAAAACGTCGATAAAAATGTAAATTTAGGTAATCAAATGTGAGGATAAAAACCAATTTATCAAGGAACGTTTGATTTAAAAGAAAATCATTCATTGAAGGAATTCAGTTGATGTTTGTAAGAGACGTCACAGTCGGGGAAAAGATTGGGAAGATTTTCGAGGCGGACCATAGGTCATTGTTCCTATAGACAAATGGAATCATCCTTCATTTTTATCCGTAATGGTCTGCTTGACACCCGAACTTTGGAAAGTGTCAAGCAAGGCGATTATAAACAGGCCGGTGAGAAATGGAATGTAACTTTCCTGTCAAGGGCTCTACGTTAACCCCAAGGACGAAGGTCAAAGGTTTTTGGTTTGAAGCGCTACGGTCTACTTTTTGCAACACTAGGGGTAATGATACCGGGACCTACTGCTTAAAGCCGATTCCGAACGGCTACGAACATCCATGCCATAATGGGACTCGAACCCACAACTCCTGTACCGAAGGTCAGCACCCTAACCAATCGGCCATCGTTTGGCTGCGAAGGTCAAAGGAGGGTGCAAAGGGGACAAACCCTGTGACTGAGGTTTGCCCGAGAAGGAGAAGAGTGAGCGATTTACAGCAGCTGGTGGTCTCTTAAATGAGAAAGTCAACCTTTTTTGGTTTGTATATACGATGGATGCGAGGAATCCCTCGTGGAAACTTTTTTTCCTTCATGGTCTATAAACTATGACTTTATTTTCTTTAAGTCATTCATCCTTCGTGTCACGTCCATCTCTGTGGGTGGTCTGGACGAGCGTTTGTTAAAGCAAACTTTTGTTTATTGTATGACGATCATTGCAAGCGGCGAACAATTGGAAAATTGGAGGTGTCAAGCGTGTCGTATATCAACGCACTGATAGAGAAAAAGGAATTGTGCTTTGTATGACAGAGTCGGCCAGGCACCAAGGGCTCTTCGGCTTCCCCGAGGACAAGGATGAAAGAGGGGGGATGTCGATCTCCCCTAAAACCGAGGTTTCCTTTTTGGGAAAAAAAGAAGCCGGAGCGACTGCCGGCTGAATTCTGAGAAAGTAGGTTGATCTAGAGTGATCTCCTCTTTGGGTGAAAGGTTGCATCTGCATATAATTTTAATTTTTCTTTAAATGATTTCTTTAGTTAAATAAATCAGCCTTGTAAAGTTTGAAACATCCATGGTTCTGATTATTTATATCAAACTCTCTCGCCCTTTAAGAAACCCATGCGAAGTCGTACCCAGATGACTAGGATGTGACTGACGACCGGAAAAAGAGACAGCGTGACTGCTCGGCGAATATAACACCACGTAAATAAAAATATTGTTAAGTTTTTAATTGGTAAAGTGGAAAAAAACGAATGATAAAGTTTAATATCTCGATCACTCGGTGCAACAATATTCTTTTAAATGTGTCAGACCAGATGACTCGATAGTGCTCCATTTTCACAACA
This sequence comes from Pardosa pseudoannulata, assembly GCA_032207245.1. Taxonomy (NCBI): domain Eukaryota; kingdom Metazoa; phylum Arthropoda; class Arachnida; order Araneae; family Lycosidae; genus Pardosa; species Pardosa pseudoannulata. The sequence continues at coordinate 166,727,657 of CM063506.1, read as the reverse complement.
AGTTCGAAAGCTCTTTCAGTGGTGACCGGATTCAACAAATGTGCTTTTCCTAAATTCAAGTGCAGGAAAATTCATCTACGGAAGAAGAGACGGGAACAATTCCGGTTGTTATACAGAAGGTCACTTGCACTTCATGGAAATAAATCATTGATAGTTCAATTTTATGCATAAACGGCGTATTTTTTGCGGTCGTTTGCTTTTATCTGACAGCCATGGTTCTTGACAATACACTCAAAGTTAGAAATTTCGACGATCTTTTTCTTCGTACTGTCATGTCCATTTTATCCCATTTCTCTTCTGCAGGATCCGTTCCCTGTTCTTCAGTGCCTTTTTCTGCTCATTTTAATAAACTGCAAGCGCAGAAATCTATTAGAGAAGCGTCAAGCGATTTTACAGGTATTTCATTAACCCTTTATTACCGTTTCTTATACTGTCTTTGCTCAATAAGTGGCAGATGATATAGGCGTGGGACTACAGGCTTTGTCCATATAAAACTTTACAGTTATCGTTTCCTGGAATTTCTTCTTCAAAATTGGGTTCTACTGATAAGTAGAATGGATTTTGCCTTTACTCGAGACTCTTGATTTTTACCGGTCGTTGTAACAAAATCTACTACGATTCCCTCCGGGAACTTTTCTGTACACTGACGAAATCATCCGTAGGGGTCCTTCTTGTCAGAAAATAGAACTTTTTCGATGACAATCGCTTAAATATAAAGTGCCAGTTACGTATTCATCGAATTATTTAGCAGTTTTCTGAGCCATTTTCAAAATAATTTATTTTCCATTCCAATCCAAAGCTAAATGTATCGGATGATTGAATATTCTGAAATTTTTAATTTTTATCTCAAAATGAAAACGAGAATGACTTGATTTTGCCGTTGCAACAAATCCAGAAGGAAAAAAATAAAAGTAAAAAGGTGTTTCAAAATTAAAAAGTTACTAGTACCTATGTAGTTTCAATTAACCTTAAATACTTAGAAAAATAATCAATATATATTGTAAGGAATTTAGACCCACGACCTGTGTTTCGCAAATGTGTGTCCATCACGATATCTACAAAATCGCCCCGATTGACTCCTTCCGGTGTTCCTTAAGGAAAATCGGAGCCGGTCGGCCAAGGGGTGGCTGATAAGGGGAGAAACATCGGATTAGTTTCTATGATGTGTCATTTTTTTCAGGCAGTCAGTGCATCTGAAAGGGAGGAATTCTCTTTTCGGAAGGGATCAAGTTTCTAGAAGCTGAACCCCCGAAGAAGGGAGAGAGGTTTGGTTTGGTTTTTTGGAGAGTTATGGTCTATTTTTTTGCACACGAGGACTAATGAGACAGGGACCTACTGCCTAAAGCCGATTCCGAACGGCTACGATCATCCATGCCAAAGTGGGATTCGAACCCACGAACTCCGGTACCGAAGATCATCGCCCTAATCAATCGGCCATCGTTCGGCAGATTGGAGAGAGGATCTGCCGGCAGTTGGGTTCGGGAATTCGACCTAGAGCCTGCGACCTAGAGAGATCTCTGTGTTTTGCACTGAAAGAATGTTATTTTAGATATGGAAAGCACGGTCATCTAATCTGGTTAAGACAGGCTCCAAGACTCAGAACTATGTTCTGTATTTACTTTAATTTTCGTTAATTTCGTAAATAAATTTGTATTGTCCCTCTAAGCCTTGGAGGAATTATTTTGGTTTTGCATCCCAGCGACGGTCTACGAACAGGCCTGCCACAGTAAAATAGACGGTTAGGTCACATGCTATCATAGCGTCCCAGAAGGTGGTGTTTTACATATATATTTAAAATATTTTTATAACTATTTTTTGGTTCGTTAAGACTGTTTACACTTGCACGACTGTTTTCGAGAAATACTTTGCACACAAAATGTTCAATTTAAAGTTTAAAGAAGAAAGTACTTTTGGAATTGAATCTAATGAAAAAGAAAACATAAGTTTAAACCTATTTTATAATTTTAAAAACATTTTTATAATTTTATCCCTATTTTGGGGTTTATTTGGAAGCGTACTTGGCTCTCTAAAACAAAAAATATTACTCTTAGCCATCATTTTAGTTCAAATAGAAGAGAACATTCTATTGAAATTCTGAAAATGTTGTGCGAAAATAATCAATAGATTCCGAGAAATCTCGCTCTCAATATTAAAAATTTGCATTCTGAGAAAAATCAATTCAAAGTAATAAGTAAACAAAACAGATATTTACAAAAATAAATAGACTTTTTGTACTATTTTAACAATATAAATCTATTCTACCAATTTTAAATTACTTTTTTCTATTATTTCTGAAATAAAACCTAAACGATCTTAGTCGAGTCGCTAGAAAATTTCAATAACACAAACATATTCATTTATTATTAACAAAATCCTAGATTTATTCATACTTAAAAGTATGAATTTTAGTCTTTTAAATGTTTAATCATAACTTTTAAGGGAAGCGGAATTTTTTATGCTTGTTTTTAATTCCGTAAAACACTTTTTTTCCTTGAAAATCGAAAAATTGGAAGGTTTAACCCTTTATATCCTGAATTAATTTACTATCCACTTTCTTACTGCATTTTTGCTCATTAGAAAAGTTTTCATGGAGAAAAATCATAGGAAAAGAAAATTAATTTTATTACTTCCTTGAGATAGTAACTAATATGTTAACTTATATTCAAGGGAAAATAAAAATGGCTCGATATAACAAAAACAAAACATGGTATAAAAGTATACAACTGAATTTAATTATTACTTACATAAGACATACGGAAATGAAACAATTAGTACTTAAATCAATTTAAAAAAAAACAGCGAGCCAGCCAAGAGACAAAAATAATACTACATCTACGATAAACGAACGAACAAGCCACCAACTGGGCTAAGCAAACAAAACATAGTATTTATACAAAATAGGAATGTCTCGGAATGACTCTTCGGAGAAGAAATACTGCAAGAGATAAGATTTAACCATGGGATCTAACAAATTTTCAGTGTATTTTAGAAGTTAATTTTGCAGCTGGTACTTTTTTGTACCAACATATATTTTTGAATATGATAGAAAATAAAACATTATATAAAAATTGTATAAACATTTTGTTAGGATTACTTGGACTTAACCAGCGGTTAAGTATTGGTCTGATTATATCCAATTTTCGACACAAGATTGTAAACGGTTTCAAATGTACTAGTCATCATTTGTAATTATATTTTCTTTATTTAGTTACTGTGTGTGTATTTTAAGTTTTGTATATTTTTTATTTTAAAACTTTATGCAAATTTACACGTGTATGTGGTCAGCCCAGTTGTATTTAAACAATTGTAGTTTTCTGTGTGCTGACTCTGACGGTTGTTCTTTTGATTCCCTGTGTGGGTTTCACGATAGTCTTATTTTTATTGCTCGTGGAGCAATGTATAATGTTATTAATTTTTGATTCATTTAAATAAACGGCATGTTTTTTTTAATGGTTTCACTCTTCACTCACCATACTTGCCACTCTGCATTAAATGTCGTATGAGACTGACAAATTTATAAGTCTAAAAAAGAATAGTACCAAATAACTGGTAATAAACCGATAAATTGACTCATTTGAACAGCACGTGTATCAACTCTACCATAAAATGACCTTTAATGCAGCACTCCAATTATAAAATACCTACTATACGTATAAAAAAGATTCCTGATTGGCTCTGTAATTTCTTTTCTGCTGTAGGAACTGCATCGTTCGTGTCCTTGTGAGTACCGTCAAAAAACGGCTTTAATAGGAATATATAGGAGTTTGATTGAAGTGGTACTTATATACTCAAGAGCCAAAACATTATGATGACCACTGCATTTTGCAATGAACTCGCCTGGTTGACTTGGGAGGCACGTGATCAGGTGGAAGTGTTATCTAACTGCTGCTGTAGAGTCTGAAGAATCCTTCTTTCACTTACTTCTGTGTGTGATGGGAAAGGCTGCAGATCTAAGCGATTTTGATAGAGGGCAAATTGTAATGGCTCAGAGTTCAAAGACCACCCATTCGCAATATCTCAGATTTGCGCAACCGTTGCTTAAACATCTGGTACAACCTGTCTCCGGCCATCTGCCAAGGACTTGTGGCATCCATGCCAAGGCGGGTGGAAGCTGTGTTGTACCCCAAAGGTGGGCCAACTCGATATTGACATATGGTCATCATGTTTTGGCTGTTGAGTGTAAGTACCGTCAGGGTTAAAAGGGTCAAGGCTCCGAAGATCCCTTAAGTTTACTATCTAATTTTTGAAAGTATTTAATCAAAAGAATCAGTAAACATACTTTCGAAATTCAAACAGCTCTTCTTAAATTAATTATATATATTTCTAATAATTGATAAAATATATAAAAAATTTCAGCGTCCGATTATTATTGTGAGATACGGTATGTATCTCTTAGAAACAATCAGCAATAACTCACTATACAAATGAAAATATTTGGCGACTTTTTTTAGATTTATATTCTTCATAAATGTTACTTTATACACAGGCCAGTCAAATAAATGTGACCACTTGTCAACTTTGGAAACGAAGCCATGCCGACTCCAGTGCTTTGGCCATCTGCAATAGGTTGCGAGGGTGAAGATCCATGGGGCAATCCACCCTATCGAGAAGGGGAAGGTCTCACCAATTCTCAATTGAGTTCAAGTCAGGGTCAAGAGAGTACCTTAAACTCATCCGGGTGCTCTTCGAACCACTCACGTACACAGCGAGCTTTATGATACGTCTCACTGAGGAAACTGCACTGAAGAAAAACTGAGAAAAACAATTCTCGTGTAGGGGTAAGTTACTTAGTCCCCCGACCCAGCTTACAAATAAGAGAAACTCTCTCATGTAGGGGTAAACATGATCCGCAAGGACAGATGCATACTTGTATTCATCCATTGTGACTTCTGCAATAATGAAGGAATACTACGAAAACATTCCCCAGACCAGAATGTTCCCTCCTCAAGATTCGACCCTTCTGGCAATTTTTGCTGTTTGTTTGCTTTCAGACGTTTCATGCCGTATATGCCAACTTATGGAATATGATCATTTGGCGGTATCAAGGATTTCTGTCCAAAGTTAGTTACTCTATGGCTTACCGGGTAGATTTGTATAAAAAAAAACATAAAAATGAAAACTGTTCTTAATAAAAAATAACAAATAAAAATAACAAAATATATGTTTACATGCTAGCGATTAAATCTGCATCGAATTTGTGTCTTATATTAAATCTTGAACTTTTTTATGGTAAAATATGTTTGCCTCTAAATTACATCCCTCTAACATGCCTCTAATTACTGTATTACTACAGTACGTTGATTAGCAACGTCAATTAATCTTGCCATATTACGTAGTAGAATAGGAAGCACAGGTTTTGACAGCAACAGTGCTAATTTTGTTGCTAGTAATAAATGCTTTCCAAAATTAAGGAAATTTATGACAAACTACGTGGTTTTGTATGAAACAGAAACAGACATTCATATCGAAAACCATATGAATATAAAGATAACTATGCAAAGTGATAGGTTTTTATTTGACTATGAGAGTCACTGAAATTTGTACTTTTCGTTGTTAGAGTATTGTTTATAAGCATTTCATTGTAACGTAAAAATGAACCAAGCATTAAATTTAAAATGAGTTCTTATATGAAAATGCTATAATTTGCGTCCCATAGAAATGAAAGTTTAATCACTTTATATCTCAATTTCCAGGTCAAATCGAATGGATACTACACTGACGATGTTTAAATAATATAAAATAAGAAATGAATAAATGAAATATTTAAAGGTATGACGTTATAATGATAAAAAAATATCGTTTTCACCTATTTATTATGCGATAAATTGATAATTTTAATCTTCCGCTTTTAACCGAGGAAAGCTGCGTTTAAAACAATTACTTGGGATGACGTCACATTGCTAGAAATATTGCTTCTTTCACTTAGTTATGATGCGATAAATTAAAAACTTAATCGTTTGCGTTTAACCAGGGAAAATAATGCTTGGAATAATGACATGAAACGCTCGAAAAAGAGGAAAGGAATGGATTTCGAACGGTAAAAATTTTCAAAAACCTTCCTAGAGATATGCCTAACAATTTCCCAAATTTTCACGACGATTGGATGTATGGTTTTTGAGTCTATCGAGTACAGACAGACAGGCACAAATTCATTTATTTATATATATATAAATTAGTTTCCTCTCCAATTCAAAGATAACGGTAGCAGACGATCATTCTGAAGTATTCCAAATCTTATTCCAAAATGAAATCGAAAAAATTACTACTAAATCGTTAGCATAAAGTGCGGAAGACCTTGTACAACAATTCGAATAACAAAATTTCAAGAATGTACAGTGATTCATCTTAGAGTCCGAGAGATCCCTCACCCTAAAATGCAATACTTAAAAATATTTAAGAAACATCTATGGTAATAAATCGTTTACTTTAACCGGAAATGAGTTCTGCACTTTATACCGGTACATCCGATATCTAAATGCATACAAAAAACACGCTACATCCTGGATTAAACATCTTGCGACTCCATCCATTTTCGATTTTCCGCATAATCAATATTTGCTCGATAATCGGAATAAAAAAAGTCAAAGCTAAAACAACATTTCGTCATGGATATTAAACGATTATTGTATTACTTTAACGATTTTGGTTCTGACTTATTTTACAGTACATCGATATAAATGCATACAAAAACAACTACAGCAGTATTAAACATCTTGGACAAAGATCTTTATAATTACCGGATTTTCCGTTGGATTAATCATTTACTAAATCGATATAAGTAAATAAGTAAAAAAACATTTTTTTTATTTTTTGGGACATTTTATTTATAACTATTTCTACTAATAACTTCTTTTCAAATAAACATTAGAGTTTTATCCATTTGATTAGAAATAATGCAAAATTTATTGTACACAATAAGACAAAATAAATATGTAATATTTAAAAACATTTATTCTTTGAGCAAGATTTTAAAATTACATATTTCCAATATTATAAGTGAAAAATATAATATATAGTAATAAGTCATGCTTTAGGAATATACATAATTATATTATAAACTTTGCAGATATAATATTTAATATTATTTTTGAATATAATTTTTATAAGTACATATTTAATAAATAAATATTCTTTAATATTTAGAAATGAGTAAAATTTCAATAGCGACGATTATATAAGAATATATAATATTTAAATACAAATAATTATTTTGATATTAAAATAGTAACAAGGTGTCAATAGAGACGACTTATAAAATAAGAAATTTCCGTTTATTTCTAATTTCTAAAAAACATTATTTGAAATATTTAAAATGAGTAACAAGGTTTCAATAGCGACGACTTATAAAATAAGAAATTTCAGTTTATTTCTAAGTCACTCTGAAAGGTACACAGTAATAAACCTTATTTTGAAGTATTCATATTTTAACAATTCAATAATTATAAAATAAGAAATTTCCGTTTATTTCTAAGTCACTCTGAAAGATACACAATAATAAATCTTATTCTGAAATATTCAAAATTAGTAACAAGGTGTCAATAGAGACGACTTATAAAATAAGAAATTTCCGTTTATTTCTAAGTCACTCTGAAAGATACACAATAATAAATCTTATTCTGAAATATTTAAAATTAGTGACAAGGTTTCAATAGAGACGATTTATAAAATAAGAAATTTCCGTTTATTTCTACGTCACTCTGAAAGGTACACAGTAATAAACCTTATTTTGAAGTATTCAAAATTAGTAACAAGGTTTCAATAGAGACGACTTATAAAATAAGAAATTTCCGTTTATTTCTAATTCATTCTGAAAGGTACACAGTAATAAACCTTATTTTGAAGTATTCAAAATTAGTAACAAGGTTTCAATAGAGACGACTTATAAAATAAGAAATTTCCGTTTATTTCTAATTCATTCTGAAAGGTACACAGTAATAAACCTTATTTTGAAGTATTCAAAATTAGTAACAAGGTGTCAATAGAGACGACTTATAAAATAAGAAATTTCCGTTTATTTCTACGTCACTCTGAAAGGTACACAGTAATAAACCTTATTTTGAAGTATTCAAAATTAGTAACAAGGTTTCAATAAAGACGACTTATAAAATAAGAAATTTCCGTTTATTTCTAATTCATTCTGAAAGGTACACAGTAATAAACCTTATTTTGAAGTATTCAAAATTAGTAACAAGGTTTCAATAGAGACGACTTATAAAATAAGAAATTTCCGTTTATTTCTAATTCATTCTGAAAGGTACACAGTAATAAACCTTATTTTGAAGTATTCAAAATTAGTAACAAGGTTTCAATAGAGACGATTTATAAAATAAGAAATTTCCGTTTATTTCTACGTCACTCTGAAAGGTACACAGTAATAAACCTTATTTTGAAGTATTCAAAATTAGTAACAAGGTGTCAATAGAGACGACTTATAAAATAAGAAATTTCCGTTTATTTCTAATTCACTCTGAAAGATACACAATAATAAACCTTATTTTGAAGTATTCAAAATTAGTAACAAGGTGTCAATAGAGACGACTTATAAAATAAGAAATTTCCGTTTATTTCTAAGTCACTCTGAAAGGTACACAATAATAAACCTTATTTTGAAGTATTCAAAATTAGTAACAAGGTGTCAATAGAGACGACTTATAAAATAAGAAATTTCCGTTTATTTCTACGTCACTCTGAAAGGTACACAGTAATAAAATTTTTATAGCCGTAATAGGATGTTGCCACTTTATATCTAAATAAAATTAATTGCAGTTTTATATACAATGCAAAAGTGTAAACTTGCAGAATATCGTAAATATTTATGATTATCGTTCCAATTTATCTAAGTTACACTGGTAAAATGAAAACTTATGCATGTATGTTATAATAAATATTTAAGAATTTTATAAATATGTATTGTAAGACACTGCTGGGGTCAATGAATTTTATAAATATGTATCCTACAACATCGCCCGTCTGTACGGTGTACAAAGAGGTACGAAAGATTTTTTTCTTAAAAACTACATACTTCACGTCCTCTCTTCTTTTAGTGAAAAATTTTGATTTTAAGTTCATATAAGTTTTGAGAACAAAACTGATTAGTCTCCCAAATCGAGACACATAAATAATTCTTTATTGAAAGAACAATTGTAAAATATTATTTTAAGTATATTTATTTAAGGTGTACAGGACATAATATACAAGAATCTTTTCTGAGGAATTTGGTACCATTCTTTTCCGAAATTCCAAATAGAACTCGAGTCATGTAGAATGTACGAGGTGCATCCAGAAAGAATGTTTCCCTATTTAAAAGAAAAAAAGAACTCGCACTTTCACGGACATATTTATTGGTAACAAGTACAGCCATGTTTCAGCTATTTTTCAGCATAACCACCACCGGGATGGAGACACTTGTCTTATTGTGGGATCCACTTTTGTACACCTTTGTCGTAGAATTCTGCCGCCTGTGAATGAAATCAATCTTTCTGTCCCAAAACACGGTGTACATTCCTTTCCTCACCGACAGCGTCTGTTTGAATTGGGTCCTGACTGAAGATCCACTATGACGTCAATGCATCGACTGCTGCTTGGTTTCCTGGGTAAAGTGCGAAATCAAAGTCTCATTGCAAGTGACGATCCTGTCGAGGAACTCGTAGCCATCGTCGTGATACCGTAGCAGTAATGTCAGTGTTGCTCCTAAGCGTTGAATTTTGTGTTCGGTTGTCAATTTCGGCTCATAGACCCGATAGAGCTGACGATGAATTTCAATGGGCGCAATGCTTTGTGCATTCAAGATCACCGACGGAGCCTTGCAGGCGGCGGGAGAAGAAAGTAGAGTTTCCATTTCGGACCACTGTTACCCCGCCACTGACACGAGTCGGAACTTGTCCAGCTGGCATATGATTAACGTAATTGATCTGTTACGCACGCGCAATGGACACAGCTAACTACGTTTACTTTAAAGGGAAAAACATCGGTAAACTTACTTTCTGGATGTGCCTCGTATATTGACTCTTTTAAAGTTGAAGGGAAACATTTTGATATGAAATTGCCTTTTGTTCCTTTTTCAAAATATTACTCTTGCGCGCATCGTATTTCAAAAACTATATTAATTATTTGGACGAAACTGGGTAGATATATTCAGTTTGATATGAAGAACAGCTTATATCTCCAATAGATGGGCACGTTCAATAATTGTAATCTATATTGACATACACTTTTAAAAAATATTTGAATCCTACTCCATAAAAAAAAGTATTTATCTTGTTAAAATTCTTCGATTTGAGATTTCATTTCGAGATGCACCCTATTCTTTTTCGTGACGAATGAAATTTTGTTTCTGGCACCCATATCTTTATTAGAATCCCGATAGCAGGAAGGGTAAGTAAAATTTTGATTTTGAAAATAGGAATCAAACTTATCAATATTTTGAGTATTTATTTTAAATTTATTTTTATGATCTGAAAAAAATATATATATATTGAGCAGTTGATGCATTTGTTGGTAAAAATTTCATTATAACTTGATGAGCATGTCGGGAGGAAAAAATATTTTGTAACGTGCAAAGTTTAGCATTCTTCGACAAAATAAGATTCTTTAAACCAGGGATGGACAAACTTCTTCGGCCGAGGGTCAAAACTCAGGAAAATAAGTTTGTCGGGCCAATATAAATTTTTCTAAAATTTTAAAAACAATATACAAGTCCCTAACGGTTTAAATACGTCAATGAGATGAATGAAAGTTGCGATTTCATTTTTAAAATTTCTTATACTGAGGTTCAAAGGGAGATGGACCGATTTTAAAGAACGAGGCTAAATGCTCGTCTGTCAGTCTACTTCTGAAATGATTCTTTCTAAGGTTCAAAGTTGAAAACATTTGTTCACATATAAGAAGCAAATAGACCTCTGATCTTCTGGGCGTGAGATATTAAATTTTGGATATAATATTTAAACAAAGTGGAAAAGGGGATGGATATATAATGTATAAATATGTATTTCTTTTAATCTGCTTCAAACCGGCAACTTAAAATTCTATCCGCGGGCCCGATAAAACCTTCAGGCCGGCCGGAGTTGGCCCATCTCTGCTTTAAAGCCCTTAAATCCCGTGTAACTAAGAGTACAATAATATTAGTGCAAATACTTTTTCTACTAAATTTAATGTGCCTCTTATGTATGAGTATTTATTATGAATAATATTTAAAAATTAATTTAAACCTCCAAAAAATGGTCTAAATTATCAGAAGCCTAGATTAATCTATTTCCTATAAATCACACAGCGCATTACTCGATAAATATTTCAGCACTAAAGACCTCTGCAAACTAAAATCTACGTTATGGAGAACTAACTACACTATAGTACTCACTTGAATCCGGTTCTATCTGTGCCTGTATGATGTTGAGACTGGGGCAGATGATGGCCGGCAGGGTGCGCGCTCGTAGTAATGGCGGCTTCTTTTTGCTGGGGGCCTTCTCCACATGCGCCCGCCTGCAAAGACAAATAAACCCTTATTTAGTTTATTGCGATATAGTCACACTCACACATATGCAAATATCAATCAAATACCTAATATTTAGACATAACTTAAAGAGAAATAACCCTCCGATATATAGAAGGTCGTACACCCTTCATGTACACCATTTTGCAATTTATTTTCACGTTTGGATTTTGAGACAAAAATTTGGCAATTTCAGAATAATCGTCAGCTTTTGTGGTTTTTGGATTAGAATGGAAAATAAAAGATTTCTTTTGAAAGTGGCTTGTAAAATTAATAGATGTCTCGAAATTTACTCAACTACATATTCCGAGAAAAAATATTCGTATCAGTAAAATATAAAGTGGTAAAATTTTAGCATTAAAATAAAGGAATACATAATATATTTAGTTTGATAGTCTATCTGAGAGTAAAAAATGAAAAAACACGACTGTTAAAAACTCCTCCTAAAAATGTGCTAACGCAAGTAAATATCAAGGAAGTGAAGTCTGCAATCCTGCCGACTCAAAAATCCATTACTTCGAAGCAAGAAATATATTCTGGTACTATAAGTAAAACAATTTATGAAGTTACAAAAAGGTGTTTAAACCTTAAGTTCATCTACTTTCGCCAATGAATATTGCTTACAACGTTAATTAAAAATCAAGAGAGTATTAACACTTGGCATTCGTGTATACTTATCCGGCAACTTACGCTTGCAGCGGGCGTTTTTTTCGTGAACCTCGCGAAAGTCTAGTTATTCAGAAAAATCGCAGTCAATCGAAAACTACTTTGTTCTGATGAACGAAACTTTTTTTTTATTTTACACATTAATATATACTATATGATTATTTAACAAAGAAACAACAATATTTTTAAGCCACAAAAGACCGAGTCACTCGACAATCCTAACTTGTGGAAAGAAAAAATGAAAAGCGTTTCATAGCAACGAAACACACGTATAATGTCATACATACATATAATTATACGTATTTATTAGATTTGTGGTTGTTAGAGGGTATCCACCATAAATCTACTAAATACGTATTTTTACGGTACCAGTGCTCCAGTGACAGAATACAAAAGTCGTAAACATACGTTGCCCGCACGAAGTGTTAAGCAAAGCCTAAATCCATTTACTGTGGAAAATTTAGCACTCAGTTTTAGAGAAGAAATCCCAGCTTGATATGGAACAGATATTGTTAAAGTTGGACTTCCTATAGACAAAGCCTATAGCCCTACGTCTAAATCAACTGCTACTTATTTAGGAAAGAAATAGAAACACGAATAAAAAATGTATCCCATTTAATGAAATCGCATAACACTTCTCCCATGGACTTTCGGTTTGTTAAAAGGAGCCTTAAGAACACCGTATCCAAGAACACGGAATGGATTTTGGACAAGAGGAATGGGATAAAATGGACATGCCGGAACTAAGGAAAAGATTACTTTCGCGGTAAATTAGAGCTAGAGATATTATGAAAAACTATGGAATCAAACTGAAGAAAATCGTCGCAAAAAATCGGTATTTATATCTAAAACTTATTTATCAAAATTATCCGACCCATCTCCTCTGTTGGTTTTCTCGATTCTAAATCCGATTCAAACTTTAAAAAAAACAGCAACCAGAAATGTATAAAAACAAACTATTCCACTCGCAGACCGTCGTTCCAAGATGAAGTAAATGACATAGTATTACAACGAAAACATTTTATTCAACGATTATAATACACAATACATATATAATATAATATATATATATCATATATTTATATATATTTATATATTATATTAAATATAATAGAACCTTTTTCTTTGAAAGTGGTGCAAGTCCATTTTGAAAAAAAAAAAGAGTTAATGATAAAAATAAATAAAATTTACTATAACTTTATATAAAAATGTTTTAAAAAATTACTAGTTTTAAATAAAAACATAAAACTAGTGTAATAACGTATATCCATATTTTCAAATTATTAAAGAGCGAAACCTTAAATATCTATATTTAAAATAAAATACTAAGGTTTCGCACTTTAATAATTTGAAAATATGGATATATATATATATATATATATATATATATATATATATATATATATATATATATGTTATTATACTAGTTTTTTATTTTTATATAAAACTAGTAATTTTCTAAAACATTTTACACAAAATTTTAGTAAATTGTATTCATTTTTATCATTAACTCTTTTTTTGTCAAAATGGACTTGCACCTCTTTCAAAGAAAACGGCTCATTATAATATTATATTAATATAATTACAATAATATATTAATTATTAATTATATATTTTAATCAACGTTATACTAAATTCTTACAACAAAATAGTCATCTCATAACTCGCATACCCTTTTCATAGCTGCTAATCAATAAAAGGACAATGAAAAAGGAGCATAGAATTGAGAAAACTTTCGGCAGAAAATTAAGCTGGAATGTCTGACGTCATACTTTCCAACACACGGCCGAAAATCGAATATCCCTATAACTTTCAAAAATGCTCTCATCGATTATATAAAAGCAACATTCTGGCCGTGCTTCCATGAAATCGAACACATTATAATGGGATCCAAACGAAATGGCACCCGGACGATGCATACGGTATATTTCGCGCACAGTACAGAAAACGTTCTAACAATCGTCCAATTCGTACACCAGAAAATATAACATTTGAGAAATAACAGAATTCTTTGATTTGATTTTGATATGACAACAAAGACATCTCCTCGTATATTGATTTTCATATAAACTTTCAGGATAATTATTCATTTTATCAAATCCATTTGAACTAAATTTATAAGACTTAGTTATATACATATACACATACATATATATACATACATACACAAACATACACATATACGCATACACAAGTACACATACACACACATATATATATATATATATACATATATATATGTTTGTTTATATATACGCATATATACACACACACACACACATATATATATATATATATATATATATATATATATATATATATATATATTCACATACATATATATACACTACACACACACACAATATATATATATATATATATTCACTTTTGGTCAATACATACACACACATATATCATATATATTCACATACACATATATACATACACAAACATATATACATATATATATATACAGACATATGCAGACACATACACACATACATATATATACACATACACATATATATACACAAATATACATACAAAAACATACACATATTTACATACACACACACATATATACACGCATATATATATATATATAAATATATATATATAATATATATATATATATATACACATATATATACATACATACACATATGCATACACATACATACATCTATATACATATACATACACACGCACACACACACACACACATATATATATATATATATATATATATATATATATATATCAGTATTATCTAAGACAAAATACGGGGATCAAGTGTCAGAAAAACCTAAAAATGCAACAGTGAGAGAAAACTTTTAAAAAAGTAGCTCTATTAAACCCTCAAAAATGAAACATTCTAATCAGAAAGAAAACATTTTCAATTCCGTTCATCTTTTTTTTTTCCTTTGCGTGTCAAATCACTCGAGAAATGACGCGAAAAGCAACATTCTTTCGACAAAAGTGAGAATAAAGAGGTTTTCGATGGCACAGCAAATGCGAAACAGCACTTAAGCGCTCTCTCCAGATGAAAAACGAACGCACTTAAAGACGATCGATTCGACAAATATTTGAAATGAGATATTCCGAAATTAAATGCTAATTACCGAGCACGGGTTAAAAAAAATGAAAAAGAAACACCGGATTATTCGAAAAGATATCTTCAAATCTCGATAATACATTACTCAAAATAATTAAAGGATATTTTAAATATCAATAAATAGCGGTAGAAGCTTTTTTTTCTTTTTGTAAGGAGGTCTGAAGGAGATGCATAATATTTAACTTTAAATGAAAGTTTTTCTTATTTTTCAATAATTGACATCTTTTATAATTATTATCCTGGTGTTTTCTTTATTTGTTCTCTACTTTTATTTAGTCAGCTTCGCTGAATTCACTTCTTTTCCAAAACGTAAACATAATTTATAACACCAAGAAAGGATTTTCATTAATCACTTTTGCTTTTTTGTGAACAATAATTATTATGTATCAATTCTTTACCCATTTAAATGTTTAAAAAGTATCTTAAATACTTGCAACAGGAGACTGAATTTTGGAAAAAAACATTTTTGACATGAAGTCTAAACAAATAAATTGGTTTGGTTTGATTCGGATCTCTAAGGTCTACTTTTAGGCAACACGAGGAGTAATAAGACCAAGACCGATTGCTGAAAGCAGATTCCGAACGGCTACGAACAATCACTAATGAGTGAGATTCGAATCCATAAACTCCGGTACCGAAGATTAGTGCCCCAACCATTTCGGTCATCGTTCCGCAGTCTTTAAACTAGAAGTACATAATACTATTAAGTCATACAATGCATTACACATTTAAAATGAAAAATTATATAAATATAATATATAAATATAATATATAAATAAATATAATATATATATATATATATATATATATATATATATATATATATATATATATATATATATATATATATATATATATATAATATATATATATATATATATATATATATATATATATATATATATAATATATATATATATATATTATATATATAATATATATATACATATATATATATATATATATATATATATATATATATATATATATATATATATATATATTGGAAGATTACTTCCCATTTACTATATCTTACAAAATACACCTGTGGGAAGCGCAAAACCCATTCTAATATATTGGTCTTGCTATTGTAACGATGGGAAGACTGATTCCCGCTTCAGTTTTGGGCTGTCATTTATTGCTTCATCGAATGAATATAATTAGCAAGATTGAAAACATTCAGTGAGAAATAAATGGCCCACGAAATGGTTAAATGGAACATTTTGTTCTCAATTTTTCACATTATATCCTTTTTTAATTATCGTAAATACAAAGGATTTTCACCATTTGTTCTCTTCATTTATTTTTAATTAGTTTTGCCTTATTCAGTTTGTTTCTAAAAAATAACTTTTTATACAGAGTGAAAAACGAGAGCTTGATCCAATACTTTGAAAAAGTGCGCCGTAGTGTGTCAGAAAAATTTTAACACACAATATAAAATGGTTTTGACATTTACATTTGCCACCACTGAGTTTTGCTTTTTTTTTTTTTTTTTTTTTTTAAACAATTATTAGTTATTGTCCACCTATTTAAATTTTTTAAGAAGCACCAAAACATTGCACCAGGATATTATTTTATTCTGTTATCTTGATATAAAATAAATGAAATAAGCAACAATAAACAAAGTGGGTACAGCTTTATGGTAAGTCAATAATATATTGACTCCTATTATATGAACTGTACGAAAATTGAACAGTTTTGCAACGAATTCGAATATTTGAATGGGGTTTGTTTTAAACGATTCAGAAATGTATGTCCAGAGATTTAAAATTGAAAAAATTAAAAAGGTTTTTGAAAGGTTTTAAAGGGGTGTTCTAATAACACACGTGAATGGTTAGTGTCGCTCATTTTACATTAGAGTAAAACTTGAGTTTTCTGAAAGTGATTCAGTTTATGCAAAGTATACGAAGTATTGTAATTTGTAAAACAATCGCTGTTTACCAGGGAAAGGTACAGCTTTCGGCGATCATCACTGAATGCAACAAGGAATCTCGCCATGTATTGGAATGCATGGCTGGAGATTATCTTAGTCTTTTTCCAAAATTTAAAGTTTAAAAATTCCATTTCAATTGCTATAAGTACTAAAGGAAATAAGCAGCAACGAAAATGTGGGTACTGTTTCATCGTAGGTATAGAATGGACTGACTACGAAAATTTGAAATTAATATGTACAATAGTTTTGTTTAGAATGCTCCTCGCTCAAAACACCGTTTTGAGTAAAAATGCATTTAGGGGACAAATCACCTTTAAGCTTTCACAAATTTCACTTTTATATTTTTAAACTATCTGGACTTTTCTTGGTTGATTAAAACCAGTCCCACTGAAATATTCGAACAGCAACCAGTACAACTCTACAATCATTGCATTTAATGCGTTGTGTTCGGGTATATTTCGCAGCGGAATTGTAAGGGAACGGGCGTTTTAGTTATTCAGTTAAATCTCATTAGATCGAAAATTATTTCATTTTTTAATCCACTTTTGTATTTTATATTGAAATGTATAAACAAATATATATAAATAGAAATATATAAATAACAACCGTAAAATTTTTGTAAACAAAAAAGAATATTTATTAGTGGATAAATGTATAATAGTATCATAAATGTAAAAATTCAAATAGAAATTTAATAAATAAAAGTCATTGTATGTATGTATGTTCTACCTCACCTCCTAAAATAATGGTCAGATTCTAAAAATATTGGGATAAATATTCCTTATATCACTGCGAAAAATACTGTCAACTTTAAAAGGTTCGAAACCCATCCCTTCTCCCCTTTTCGAGCCATTTATGCCATTATTTCAGCCCTTATTTTCCCCGGTTAAAAGCAGACGATTAAATTTATCACATTTTAAATAGATTGAAATAACATTTTTCTAGCATTATGACGTCATTCATTTAAACATCTCATTTAATCATTATAAATTTTTGACTATTTATATATCGTTTGCACAAATTTCATCTGTTTTATATGAGAATTTAGATGTGTGTTTTTTTTATACTTGGCTTAAATAATAGATTATGTACATATGTATTAAGTTTAAATTTAATCATCTATTATTTTTTGTTGAAATGAAAATTTTATAATAGTTATTAGCAACAACTGTTTTAAAGTCTAAATTTCAGGGAATCTATTTAAGCGGCTAATATAGCGTTTGTCTTTATAAATTAAGAGGTTTG
>CM063506.1:166699210-166701710 GCA_032207245.1 Pardosa pseudoannulata | reverse complement strand
GATAGTGTGCCAGATAATTTTCAGCGAAAAACGAACCATTTTTTTAACTGCCTCATTGGGTACTTTACAATTTTGGAAAATTAAAAATTTTACTGATCCCGTCATATGACGGGCTATAGGATAGTATAGATACCATTGAATAGGAGATATGTTTATTAAAATACTAATGTCATTAAATTCAACTACAAGTTGCATATATTCGTCTAAGAAAGGCTCCCTTAAAAGTGTGAAAAATTTAAATACTTCTTTTACAAAAATGATAATCCACCGACTTTCTAGTCTCTAACCCCCATTTGTGAACAGATCTTTGATTCTTTACCAGATAATCTCTTCTAGCGATAAGTTTTTCACAAATATTCTAACGAGAAAACAGATTTATCTTCCTTCCAATATAAACTCGGCTACCATAGATCGAGAAGCAGCATATATAAACCTTGAAAAATCATATCTTCTATTCATCTTTCAAAATGTGTTGGTAGCTTTCCTGCAGTTTGGAGCACTACGGTCTACCATTTTTGCTCACGAGGCCTCATGAGTCCTACTGCTTATAGTCGATTCCGAACGGCTACGAACATCTATGCTAGCAGCGGGATTCAAACGCACGAACTCCAGTACCAAATATCAGAGCTCTACCATTCGGTCTTAGTTCGACTCAAAGTGGGTTGTAATTTCTATAGACACACAAGCTTCATAATAAAGAATTCCAATTTCTCACATCTCAAGTTCAAAAGAATTTCTAATCTTTCACGTTTTATTGCTATTTTTTTTAAATCACATTTAATAATAAAGCTACAAAACTGCACTAAAAAGTTTAAAAATATCTTAAAGCATTTAAAAGAAATTTTATGACAAGTTCTTACGTGAAAACTGTAATGTGCTGATAAACAATATTTCTCGGAGTACACGTAAATTGAAAAAATACAAAAAACATTTAAAGTTTTTATAGTTTCCTTAAAAACTATGATATTCAATGCAAACATTTCACAAAACATGCAGGAATTATTCATACGACTCATTGGAATAACACATTGGAGATATTTTTAAAAGGTTAAAAGTGTTGTTCCCTTAAGGATTTTTCTAAAAAGAATTTTTTCTAACAAGAAAAGTCGTTTAAACAATGTTTACAAGAGCTTAAGAAAAAAAATGAATTTTATAATTATTTTGTTTTTAAAATGAAGTCGTTTAAGACATTCAATTATTGCAATAGAAAAGAATGAAAATTTTATTCTTACAAAACAGACATTTGAAAAGAAACACTATATTAAAAAGATAAAAACACCCTTTTAATTTATTTTCAATTTAGCACTCAAATCATTTCAGAATCGACACGAAAAACATTCTTTTGACAAAAACGAAAATAAAATATTTTCCCAATTTATGTTCTTTGCAAATGAAACATAGAAAGTGAAATTAAAAGATTGTCCCGAAAATAAAAAAATAAATCTACTTTTTAGTCCAGACTTTAAAATGTTTTTTGACGAACATCAAAAGGAAAGTTATATATCAATATACGTAAATTAAATTCTAATTATGGAACAAACGTTATTGAAAAACGTGAGTTGCATCTAAAGTGAAAACAATTTTGTAAAATTTTCAAACTCCAATAAAATTTCCTTTTTTCCTTTTTACAAAATATTTATCTTAAAATTTTGACAAATACATTCAAATCTCAATTTCAGTTGATTAGTCATATTTGATACATATTTATATGTATTCTAAAATTATTACCCTAAAATAGATATCCCAAGTTCTCCTTTTACCCCTTCTCACTTTTTAGTATCTATTATTACCTAATTTTTCAACTAACATATTGGTTTTTTCAAAGAAGTGTTCTCCGACTTGAATTCTTTTTACACTCGTCCGAAAACTAACGTTAGAATAAATGCTCATTTTCTGTCCACTGTTTTTAGTTGTCCTAGGAGAACAGTTTCACACCTGCAATAATTAAATGGCTGCCCGATCGGTTTCGAACGTGACAAAGACTCACTCTTGCTTTATAAATGGCCAATCCATCTTAAATCTCATGGGAACAAATTTGCGCGACTCATTGACTGTGGGACCGTCGTTGGAGAAAATGAGTATTTTTGGAACATTTTATGAAGAGCCGTTGAAATGTAGAGATGATCGGTTGACCGACGCGTTTTTAACTCTCAATAAATTCTGCTATTTCCAAAACTCTTTCCACTTCATTCTTCTAGTGTCACAACTGCAGTTCGACTTTATTGCAGATTTTTTTATTGTTCTTAAAAATTTTAGTTTATCCTTAATGTTATGTACTAAAAAAGTAATGCGACACACGCACATATATATACTCTATCCGCTTCAGTCTGTTTAAGGTTTTCCAACGATAATATTTCAAAATTCAAATTAGTTTTTAGATTGCAATATTTATAAAAAAAAACAATTCAACTCTAACATACAAAGGATAACACATTCGTTTTACTTTATTTTCCATCGCGAATAGAAGCTAAAGTAATAAAATAACCCTATTTGGCTGTAA
>CM063506.1:166681710-166694210 GCA_032207245.1 Pardosa pseudoannulata | reverse complement strand
ATTCAGCCCAAAAAATTCAACGACTCAAACATCCATTGCATTGAAACTAAGAATAAATTCTAGCACTGTAATTAAAATAATTCATATAGATTTGAATTTAAAGATATTCAAACTGAAATTTGAAGTTAAAGATATTTTCATCTGGTTTCGGCAATGGATATTGCTTCAAACGCCAAGTAAAATCGATCCAATATCAATTTACTATCAGCAGAAAAATTACAAAGAATTCTTGAAGAAATTCCAGTTTGCATATGGAAAGGACATTGTTAAAGTTGATCTTCCTGTAGACAACGCATGTAGTCCCACGTCTAAATCAACCACCACTGATTTATCAAAGAAAGAATTATTAATAGGAATAAAGCGTATTCCTTTTAATGAAATAATCACGTGACCCTTCTCTGACTTTGTTAACCTTCTCAACACCTCCTAAAGGATATACTCAACACCTCCTAAAGGATCTTTTAGGAGGTGTTGGTATACTTCGCCGCCAACTGACGCTTGCAGCGGGCGTTTTTTCGTGAATCGCTCGAAAATTTGGTTATTCATAAAAATTGCAGTCAATCGAAAAATCTTTGTTCTCATGAATGAAACTTATTTTTAATTTACACTTTAATATATACTGTATGATTATTTAACAAAAAAATATTTTTTCCGAAATCACAAAAACAAACGATTTTTAAATGAAAGTCTGGTAATCTGTCAGCGCCTATTTCTCATCACTCTCTTTGTCACTACGACTCATTTTATCAATTTCGAATTCAACAACAGAAAACCAACCTTCAAATTGACAAAACACAACTTGTACGTTCTGGAGCTAGGAATTCGATTGAGGTCTAAATAACGCAACAAAAGACCGAGTCACTCGACAGTCCTAACTTGTGGAAAGAAAAATACAAAGCGTTGCATAGTAGCGCAAAGAACACGCATATAATGTCACACATACATATAATTATAAGTATTTAGTATATTTGTGGTGGTGAGCGGGTATCCACCCCAAATCTACTAAATACGTATTTTTACGGGACCCGCGCTCCAGTGACAGCTTGCAAAAAACGTAAAAATACGTTGCCCGTACGCGAAGTGTTAAAACGAGCATTAGGTAAACGGCGTCGAAGAGCACTGAACGGACTTTGGACAATAGGAAAAGAGTAAAATAAACATGACTGTTCTAAGAAAAAGTTTACATTTTTTTTTGGAAAAATTCGAGCTACAGCTATTGCTAAGAACCATAGCTATATTAAATTTAAAAGGAAAAACAATCTAACTTAAAATAAGAATGAAAACTCCTCAAAACCTCATTCTAAAACTTTTCAAACTCAATTAAATATCGTGAAAGGGAAGCCTCTTAACCTAAAAGAAAATCTGACGGATCAAAGATAAATTGCATCGAATCTAAAAATGTTTTCTGACTTTGTTAGCAAAATAATCATTTTAAGTTAAAACACATGTTTAGACTTATACATATTAAATAATAGAATATTATATGTGTACCGATGTACTTTTCCACGATGGACACCACGTGCATACGCAGCTGTGGACTGAATTTCCAAGATGAATTTAAGTGCAGATGTTGACTTCGAGTTTTAATACTTGCAGTTATAGCTCACGGAGTCAAAAGTGTAATCAAACAAATCAGCAGTAGATATTAGGCTAAGCATATGTCAACTTTAAAATTTTAATGAGTATTTATTGAAGATGCAGATGTAAAATTTCATCACAATTATTGCGACAGAGAAAAAAAAGCGTTGAAGTGTGTAAAGGTATGGAGGAAAGTGAAAAAACTCGATGTCAAACAAGAGTGGCTGGAAATCGAGATTAAAACATAAATTATTTGCTCTTTTAATATGCAGCATAGACGTCTAGCAAAATAACGTCCGCTACGCCAGTACCAACGTCCAGCCTCTTGACAGCTCCCCTGTAATCACTGGAGGTAAACTTAATAATATTCATGATTATTACCTGGTTTCATAATCTTTTGATAGGAATACTATATCTAGAGTATTGATGAATAGCAAAGCCAAATAATTGCGGGTCATGTTAAAAACTAATCAAGTGATGTATTAATTTGTAAATATTGTACATAATAAATGTTTTAGTTTGAATATTAGGTATTTTCCTTTAATTCCCTAGCGTTTATTTTGCTGTATTTTCCCTTTTAGAACAAACACTGGTGTTTTGTGTTGTAAGTACATTACAACAATACGAAAACCGTCAATATATATAAACATGTACATATATTCAAGACTAAAATGTACATACTATATTTTATTTTAATATGGTTATAACAATAGAACAGCGTCTCTTCCATTTTCTGAATTTCAAAATGTTCGGTTTTCAAACATAACTCCCAAAGGGACCCCAATAACACATTTTTCTTTCTTTAGATTCAGGGATCAATGCATGTCAGCGTGTAGATATGCTTACGAATAAATTCCTACTATATTTGTTTTATTTCATTACGGTTATAACAGAATTGGGACAATTCATTTTCCTTAATTTGGAAATGCGGAATTGTCGCTGACTATATCCAAAGGGACTCCAAATAGAAGAATGGATCAAGTGTAGATCTGTTCAAGACAGACAATGCTCGAAAATGGAAATGTGTGGTAACACTCGAAGAGGCACGGGTATATTGAAGCGACTGTCATCGAAAAAGGTTCATTTTTTGCGAAGTACCAAACAAAACGGCCTCGTCAGTGATAAAGTTCCCAAAGGAATTTATGATAATTACAGGAATTTGTATTAACGGTAATAAGTCTAAAGTAAAGCCAGAATCCATTCATTTTACTATCAGCAAAGTATTTTTAAACCAATTTTTGCATTAAAAAAACCCAGCCTTATATAGAAAGGACAATGGTAAAGTGAATCTACATATGGACAAAGACATTGGTCACAAGTTGAAATCGTCTGCAACTTATTGAGCGAAGAACGAATTAGAGAGAGAGGAATAATCCCATTTAATGAATTCGGGTGACAGTTCTCCAATGGACTTTCTCATTTAAACTATTGGGAAGAACT
Source organism: Pardosa pseudoannulata (assembly GCA_032207245.1). Classification (NCBI taxonomy): domain Eukaryota; kingdom Metazoa; phylum Arthropoda; class Arachnida; order Araneae; family Lycosidae; genus Pardosa; species Pardosa pseudoannulata. The sequence goes on along the minus strand of CM063506.1, from coordinate 166,691,192 downwards.
ATAGCTATCAGATTAAAGCAAATTGCGAGAGTAAGTCATTTATAAATAAAATTCATACATTCTGCCTGTAATAAAAAAATAATTTAAAATCTGAAGATATTTTAAAAAGCTCAACTAGCATCATCTGTCGGCTATAGGCAACATCAAAACTCGTTCTGATGTTTTGCTGCTTTATATACAGTCAAAAAGACCATTAGCCTCTCAGAAGAATGACCATAACTGTGAATTTGCATAAAGATCAAATATACAAACATACATATCCTCAATTTAATATAGGACATTTTAAGCTTATTAAAAGGATTTCAAAAGTTCAGACAGTTATAAAAGACTATGACATAAAAATGTTATGCAAATATTATATTTTAAAAGCTATTCTGCAAATACAGATTAGCTTACTACGTAAATAAAATTCATTGTTTGAATATTGTTTAATCTTTAATTGCATTTCTCTGGAACTGTAAAGTAGAAAAGCGCATTCAAAGGGAAAATAGAAAATACTGGCTAATGATAAAACTCATTATTCCCCATAAATGAAATCCCGACTTCATTAGGACAGAAAACAATGGGAATGAATTCGTTTCTCCAAATTAAAGGTCACAGAAGTCGGTGCCTTATTTTGCTGGACATTGAGGAAATCGTCTTTTTACGGGATTTTTCTTTTTTTACTGAAAAGAGTTCGAGGCTTATTTTGTATTGACACTTGTGATAAACAGTCGAAGTAAAAGGATTTTTTTCTTTAACATAGGGATACGTATTTGTAAAAGGTAACCGGAAGTAGATCGTTTTTGCAGTAAAATGGACTTGCAGGCAAAACAAGTTCGGAAAAATCTTTACGCCAATAGAAGATTTGAGAAAGGCTTAGAAAAATCATTTCCCAGAGTATACCGCACCTATTCTGGAAGCTGAATGAGTGTCAGGAAAGATCCATCAACGAAGGATTAGAGTTGGTAAATTGATTCTTTATCTGCTTCCAAAATTGTTGTAAAGAATCTTTAAATATAATTTTCTGATTAGTCTAGACTGGGACTTGATATAATATTCTTAACCCCGCCTTGAGACCGCCAACGTGGAAAAACATTGCCCCTTCATATTGGGCACCGACACTTAGGGACTCCTAAATAACTCCACAAAGGTATATTCTTATTTAGTGTCATGTACGGAGACGTGGTTCTAATCTGGGACTGGGATCAGAACCCGCCCGACAATACCGCACAAGACGAAAACAGTTGAAATACTTTTTATTGTGTTCTCCCCTTTACAAAAGATGTGATGAGGTCAGATTTAGATCCCAATCATTTTACTTCTCGTATTAAACCATTATATTACTGATCTAAATCGCCTCATCACAGTCACTACGAGCATCCTTGACGGGAGTGGAGTGACATGAGCTAATGACACCGGGACCTATTACGTAAAGTAAATTTTGTACCAATACGAGAATCCATGCCGACGGGGTTTTTTATTAAAGAGTTTGGTTCCCAGGAACTTTGCCAATATGTTTCACTCATCCCACCGAGTCCATTAGACCCCGACTGATCTATAACATACTTGTACATATAACTGTTACATAGGAGCAACGAGAAACGACGAGTTCTGAAAACTGACAAGAGGTCAGTAGACGAGATCCTGTCCCCCATGTTTCACCTACAGATGTAGAGCTTGGTAACTTGGAGCACATTGCAACAATGAAATTATTCTACGTGTCATTAAGGAACACGACACATCTTTTCTCGTCACGATCCTCAATCTAGCTACTTTTCAGTTAATGTCTCTGCCGACTGTGTTACTGCGGGTCATTTAACCAATATTTTATTACAAACTCAAAAATCTGGAATAGACGAATTCGGAACAGCCAAAAAAGTTGGTTTCATCTACACTAACGTATAGAACACCCAATGCGCAGATTGTCTGAGTCAGACGAAAGCATCTAGGAAAGGCAACTCCGAAGGTTGACAATTAATTTTAAAAAATTGTCTTGTTTTGAAATTCCATCTGTACTACTATCAGAGTCACTACTATACAGTCATCTAGTCAACTTTCGCTACTATCATTTACAGATAATTCAGTTTCTGATTCCGAATCATAGTTCGAGTCACAAAAAATTAGCTTCATTCGCTCCGAATTATCCATTATTTAAAAGTAAAAATATATTATTCAACTCTTACATCCATAAAATTATCAGGCGGTTAGTAAAATATAACCAGAAAGCTATACACTGAAAGATAACAATTTGTCTTTTGATACAAAACATGCGAAAAAACCAGCACTTTTGAACCAATTAGAGTATAAAATACAATAAACTGCAAAATATCATTTACTGGACATGTATACGAATAATTTGTTACTAAAATTGGAAAAAATACGGCCGAAACAGTGCAAGCGAAATAGAAATCAGATTACCCCGTACGGGCAAATCAGTAAAGGCCCGAAAGCTGTGCCCGTACGGCGTACGGGCAAAACAGGGAAGGGGTTAAAGCGTGGTCTGACTTGGCCTCTTTTTTGAAGTCAAATCAAAATATTTACTTGGTACCAAACAGATATTTCACCATCCAGGTTATTATCCAGGTTATCCCTTTTTTACAACGCTAGGGTCTCCTATGATGAGTGACTCGGCAATGCGGCCAGAATAAGCTAGAAGTTACGACAGCTGGGGTTAACTTCTGCAGCCAAGCCAAATAGCCCACAGCTCGACTTTCTTTTATGCTGCCTTCAGCACGCCCCTGATTACTTTTTTTTCATTATCTTATTTAATAGATTATTAGAAATGGTTTAATGCGTAATTAGTTTTTACAATCTCGGATTCAGTTTTTCACCCCTGAACTAATACAAGGTGTTAGTTGGATATTTTTGAGAAAGCCTAATCAGAGGGATTCCGTCGCATTGACTCTCGAGGGGTGGCCCAGGATAGCGACTGTCGCCTCTCAAAACTTCCTGCCTTTTTTTAGGTATTCCGACTCCCGTCTTGAAGAGCAACGAGCTAAATTCATAGGCCTTATTTAGACTTCTTTTTGGTGCGCGTTGTTCGCTCCACCCTTACTAACAGAAGAGTCAAGAGAACCGTTAGAGCATGCAGTAGTATTCTAAATTCTTACCATAACCGCTACTTTGCTGCGTTCGCCCACACGTGGCGCTTGTGAATTTCTGGGTATTTCGAGTGTGGCCCAATACTTCCGATCTGCCCATCCCCTCCATCGGAAGAAGCCTGTAGGGTCTCACGGCCGTATGAGCCCGGATCGGCGCTAAATTGAAACACGATGGCTTACGAGACCGGAATCTACTGCTTAAAGTCGATTTCCAAAGGCTACAATCACCCATGCCTCAGTGGGATTCGAACCCTCGAACTCCCGTACCGAAGATCAGCACTCACCATTCGGCCATCGCTTTACCCATCCTAGTTATGGTATTGTACTCCGATACAATTGTTTAACTATTCTTGTCATCTCTAAGTAGAAAGCCCTGTTTACAAAATTTGCCTAATTTTAATTAACTCAGTTCCATTAATGCTGTCTATACAGACTTTTCGATATTGTAACATCTCGTTATATTTTATATACTATAATAATTTATTGCCTAAAATTAATAAATTAATTTTAAAATTATTAATTTAATAATTTAATTATTAATTTATTCATTTTCTAACTATATACTTTTTGATATTGTAATGTCTTAGTATTTTTTATGCATTGTTTTAATAATCGAATGTTTAAAAAGTAATCCATGCGATTGCTTCTAAATCCAGTGTACCCTTCGAATAAGAACAGGGATGTCTATTATTCGGGATCAATTGGACCTACCCAGCGGTTTTAGGTACTCCAAAACCTCCTCGGTTCTAGTGTTACGGACACGTAACACTAGAAGCTTCTTACCAAAATAAAATCCAAGCACGTGTTGAATAATTACAGGATTTAATATTGCTCAGAACGACGTCTACTGGAAACTGCAAAATCTACCATAGCCCAAAATTTGGTTTGGTTTTGGAGCGCTACGGTCTACTACACGAGGGCTCATGAGACCGGGACCTACTGCTTAAAGCCGATTCCGAACGGCTACGAACATCCATATCATATTGGGATTCGAACCCACGAACTCTGGTACCGACGGTCAGCGTCCTAACCAATCAGCCAGAGCTCCCATAGCCCATGAAATGACGGACGTCTGCCAATCGGCATTGTATGTCAAAGAGTTCATTTTTTTAAAGTAAAGTTTCCTTGTGCATAGTCTCGCCGAATCCCGCTCGTTCGAAATGAGAAATCCGAGCGTCGAATTGGGAAATGCCCCGACTGTGAAGTTAGGATGATTGCATTACGGCGCGATTGTCAGTCAGTGCTAATTGAATCGCGCACCCATCATTCAAGTGCTAGAGGAGCGAGCCGGAAACCCTGTCAATTAAGAGATATTTACAATCTTCCTATTTCGTTACTAATCGGATTTCGAATGCGATGCGGGAAAATAATTGCACATAGAATTATGAATGACCTAAAGGAAAGGAGACGTGTATAAATAATCCTTTTCAACGGGACAAATCCCTTTTAAACCTCCAACAGTTCGTGTCCACCGATATTTTTTTAGCTCTGAAAAATTATAAAGTGCATGGGACTAAATATAAAGGACTAAATTAAATTTTAACTGGCGGATTAATTCCCCCCCACGTTGTGTGTGTGTGTATGTAATAGATGAAATATAATGTAAAATATAAATATACATAAATAGACAAAACAGATGTATATGTATATATGTTTAGAAATATTTATGCAGTTTCAAGTTTTTTCCACAAAATAGTCAATTGACTGACGAACAAATACTGCGAAACTCCTCGCTGTTTTCTTAGTACAGAAAGAATGTTCGAGTTCTATATTGAAGTTTGTCTTTCAAAGCAAATATACTTTCGAAAGACCGCCCTGCCATAGAAGAATTATATAAAGGCGAAGATAAAAAAAAAGAAATGCATAAGACGAATGTTCAGTTTAAAGAACAGAAAAGTATCTTTTAACTTTAGAAAACGTGGTTCAAAATATTCCGTCTTTTGAAACCGTTATCGAGCTGAAATTGTAAAAGGGGAAATTGAGCGTCTAAATTTAATGCAGCTAGACCGTTTTTTTTAATGAATTCGCTGAGAGGGAAACATAGTTTTATCTAAAATTAAATCTATTCTCGTGGCACCCCGAAGAGTCATCGAAAAGCGGCAGAAATTCTGGGCCTTACTCCACGGGGTTATGGAGCTATTTCATGTTTCTATTTTCGATTTGTCATTATTACCATTCAGAATATATGATCTAAAATGTGTTCTGTACCTTCACGTACTGTAAATTGCATCTTACAACCAGCCCCGAAAGAAAGACGACGAAATTGCTTCCGGAGTTTCTGGGTTCGAATCCCACTGCGAGCAGGGATGTTCGTAGCCGATCGGAATCGACTTAAAGCAGTAGGTTCCGGTTTCATGAGTCCTCAAGCGCAAAACAGTAAATCGTACCGTCTTGTTTTGTCATATTAATATTCTTGGCTTATAAGTAACCAGAAAGTGTGCCCGTGCTTCGCTACGGTGAACTTAATATATTACTTTTAAACAAAGATTTTTTTCCTTGCATAACTCTCTAAATTCGTCACAGTTATATATTTCTATTATAAGCGTTTTATAAAATTATTCAGTTTTTATAATCATATTTGTGTCTAATATTAAATTTGCTCATTTTTTTCATGGTAAAATATAAGTTGAACCTTAAATTACATTACTGTACGTTGATTAGCAACGTTAATATACATTGCCATATTATGTGGTTGAGTAGAAGGTTTTGACAGCAACAGTGCTCACTTTGTTGCTAGTAATAAATGTTATCCAAAATTATGGAAATTCATGACAAACCACATAGTTTTGTATGAAACAGAAACGCACATTCATATCGACAACAATATGAAGATAACTATATAAAATGATAGGGTTTTTTTTTTGTTTGTTTGTTTTTTTCCCTTGAGAGTCACTGAAATGTGTACTTTTTGTTGTTAGAATATGGTTGAGAAACATTTCATTGTAACGTAAAAACTAACCAAGAATTAAATTTAAAATTAGTTCTCATATAAAAATGCTATAATTTGAGTCCCAGAGAAATGAAAGTGAATCCCTTTCTATCTCAATTTCAAGGTCAAATCGAAAGGATAGTACGCAGACGATGTTTAGATAATATAAAAAAAGAAATGAATAAATGAAATATTTAAAAGAATGACGTATAATGATAAAAATATCGTTTTCACCTATTTATTATGAGATAATTTGAAAATTTTAATCTCCTGATTTTAACCGAGGAAAATAATGCTTGGAATAATAACATGAAACACTCGAATAAGGGGGAAGGAATGGATTTCGAACGTTAAAAATTTACAAAAACCTTCCTAGGGATATACCTAATAATTTCCCAAATTTTCAAGGCGATTGAATGTATGGTTTTTGAGCCTATCTAGTACAGACAGACACAAATTCATTTTTATATATATAGATAAATAATAAATAATGCATTAAAACTATAGATATGTGTCTAATGTTTCACTAAATTAGAACATTTTGTTTAAACATTGTTTGTCTTTGAGACATATGTACAGATAATTTTCTGTAAACAATATATGGAATTTTTAGCGAGTTAAATAAAACATTATTGCAAATATAGATTTCAAACTTTTACAGCCCTTAAATTACAGACCTGCAATGAAACTAAATATTTTTTTCCGTGTTCTTTATTTCATTATGCATTTATAGAGTTTCAGAGGAATTATTAAAGGTTTTAGCTTTATTAGAAAATCTATCTTCCGGTGTAATATTTCTGATACTTTTCAAAAATGTTTATAGGTAGAAAATGATACATCATTGTTTATAAGAAAGTGAAACTTGTAAACACTCATTTTATGTATTTGTGAAATTCAAAAAGTTTTGAAACAAGCTATAGCTTTTCACTTTAAAATTTCTTTAGAAACAAAGTAAATTTATCGGTAGTGCTAATTAACACTAGCACTACAGACGTTAAATATATACCTAGTTTTGCCGGACCCGTCCAATCGATACATTTTTGATCGTAGCTTTCATCGTTATTTTTAACTTCGTTACCGTAAATTAAAGAATATAATTTAACAAAAACATTTAATATAATTAATTATTAATAAACAGTTTCTGTTGTCTAAAATTTACAAAAAATAATGTCGACACTATCTTCCAAGATTGCACTTTTTAACAAAGATCCCGTTAGAAGTCGAACCGATAATGATTGCGTTCGTTCGTACCCTTAGGTTCTAAACTGAATCGTAATCGCAGCCAAATAGATCCCATTCTATAACGGCTTCCGAACACTGGATCATTCGACTATGAAATTGCTGTCATTTGACGGGTCGTACTGTTTATGGAAATGAAAGGGAAATTGAATAGGAAGATTTAACTATTCATTAAAAGTTGTGTCATAAAATTCGAGAATACATAAATTATACCCAATTTTTAAGCATGACATTTGGAACGTCAAAATGACGGTAATGGTAATTCTAGCGTTCGATAAAAATTACAGAACAAATTCTGATCATCGCATGTATTTACTACAACTGAAAAAGATACGAGGCGAAAAATAAGCAAAAAAACTTCCATTTAGTGTTCTGTCAAGGCGACGGGGAGTAGTGAACACAAAACATTCAAAACGCCCATTTTTCTTCAACAAAATATGTATAAGAGATTCTTCAAAACAGACATATTCGAAATTTTAAGACATATTTTATGTTTCATAAAGTAAATTAACCCTTAATTTGGCAAAGTCTGGCCGCTACACCGGACATGTATATTTATAACTAATATATAAGATAATTGTCAGTGTTCTCCACAGTGGACATTAATTATCTCAAAAATGGAAAATGATACATTTTTTGTTTCTTTTACAGATATCCTAAAGTCTATACAGACATGGGAAAATAACAGAAATTAAAAAATATTTGAAAAAACATTTTGTCAAAGTAAGGGTTAAAGAACGACTGTTAGAAAGACAGTTAGATTGTTAGAAATATTAAAAAAAAATCCAAGTTTAGTTTAGTTTAGTTTGGTTTGGAGTGCTACGTCTACTTTTTTGCAACACGAGGGCTAATGAGACCGGGGCCTACTGCTTAAAGCCGATTCCGAATGGCTACGAACATCCATGCCACTGTGGGTTTCGAACCCACGAACACCGGTACCGAAAGTCAGCACCCTAACCATTCGGCCAACGCTCGGCCAAAAAAAAATTCCAAACATGTTTATTTCTAAAAACTTAAAAATGACATACATACACTACATATTGTAGTAATGCTTCAATTCATTACCGTGTAAAGAATGTCACTCTCTGCATCCAAATTCTCGGTTCAAATCTAAGACACGCGTCACCTTTTAAAACTAGAACCAGGGGATTGGTCCATTTGTTTTATTAACTATTTTGTGTCCCATTTTCTCATAAATTATTGAACCAACGGAACTGAAATCAATATCTTGCCTTTTCCTCATTTTATACCCATATAAATCTATGAAAATAGAATGCTAAATACTGCTTATTCTCAAAAGGGTTCGGAAGTAAGTTTCCTAGTGTGAAAACTAAACTGGAGACGTTTGTTCTAACTGTAAAATACCGATATTCAGTAAATATGTCATAACCAGTGATAGACAAATGGAAGAAGCAGTCTGTCTTGGTAAATCCTCTCTTTATTTCAAAGTGTAGCTTCCTTCTTAAGGCGTCACTTGCGACATTTTCATTTATTCGTGGCGCAACTCAGCGTGGAGGCTGCTGTCAGTTCGATTTCTTCACGCGAACTCTCCCTATCTCTTTGCATACTCATCAAATTCCTCCAATATGCTTCCACTTAACTGGATTATCCTAAAAGCTTACGCGAGCGTGGGTTTTTTATTCATTTTGTTATTACGAAAGAGTTCCCTTTTAAAATGTTCACGACTCTCTTAACTTTTCCAAAGACCCCCTTTTTAAACCTGACTTACGTGTGTGCGTGCGTGGTTTTAAAATGTGGGTTAAGGATCAAGGGAATTATAATTAAATATAGTTAGAACTTATTAACGATAACGTAAAAACACACCCTCGAGTGGAACTAGAGTAAAAGAGCTGACGCGGAATTAGACATAAGAATTTTTCTTAGCAACACCAAAAAAAACTGTTCTGAGCGGAAACTAGGGCCGATAATATCTTCCACGCTTGACGTGGCAAATTATGAGAACAACAGATATCTAAAGGGCATAGCCATGGACAGAAAAAATAGAATAATTAAGTTTTTATATATGAAATGATATGTGTGTATAATATGTGTCTTCCATGCCTTAACCACTCGTCCGTGCCATATATATATATATATATATATATATATATATATATATATATATATATATATATATATATATATATATATATATATATATAACATATACATATATATAAATATATGTTATATATATAGTTACCCAAACGGCGTCCAACCTGTCGCAGTAA
>CM063506.1:166669210-166676710 GCA_032207245.1 Pardosa pseudoannulata | reverse complement strand
TCACAATTTTCATTTAATTTTTTTATAACAAATATTCGTTACTCTTGATATCCAACACTAACTTATTCTTTACCAAAACTGTTACAAATAGATTTTTCTATTGTCTTTTTAACAGGATTATTAAAACAATGGATTACTGTTTTTTAATTTTGTTTCCTAAATCGGATTAAATAAGGCATAATAATTAACAACCCTAACCCAGACTGACATATTACATCCCAAAAAGTTAATCCAATCAGTATTCAAATTTTAACAAGATAAAGGATGAAATATTTCTCGCAATAATTTAATGGGATCACATTTAAAAAGTCTCAGCTTTTATAAATTTTTAATTTTCCTCAACAAACAAATTATCTCCCGATAAGGGAACTCACATTTTGTTCCCCCATACGTACTAAAAAATTTAATTAGAAATTCTAATTAGGAATTTAATTAGAAATACAGATTCTAAAAGAATTTCTGAATCAGACCGATTGAATCTTAAGTTATTTTGAATAAAACTTTCCTTTCCCGTTGTATCAGCATGCTGCAGTTGTGGATTTAAAAATTAACCTTTTGGAGACGGGTGGTCGATATTTTCACCAAGAGCATCCGTGGGTTTAAAATTATCTTGATCAATTATAATTGATATGTATGATTAGATTTGTTTTTGTAATTCTCCTAACTTAAAATCGTTATTCTTCCCATTGTTAAAAGACAAAATCTCAAAGAAATTCCTTAAAATGAAAGTTCCTTAGAATCCTGTTTTTATTTATACAAATTTGGCGAAACCTTTCACCGCTAAAAGGTTAAGAAAACTGGAGAACGGAATCTGTATCCAATTTCGATTTCGAAACAAAGACACATTCGTCTTCTGATAAAGACTTGGGTTGGCTAAATTGAAAGAAAACTGTCAAATTCTGTTGGGTAAAGATCATTTTTCAACAAACTCATTTACAAATGTATTATTTTGTTACTAGACAACACACATCTTTTTGCCCATAATTAGCTTATTTATTAATTTATATTATTTTTACATGAAAGTTGAGAGTAATTTTATGTTATATATTATGTTAGAATTCCTTCCAATACAATTCTTACTTCAAACTTTATACAGTATAATGCTCGATCCGAACTTGAACCGAAAACCTGAAAAAACTTATTGTGGTCGGAACGAAAACCGGAATTGAACCGAAAAAATGTGTTTATTTCGGTTCGATATAGCTTCAGTCATTTTGTTACTGAAAGCAATTTATTTCCTAATTAAACTTATTTTCTACTAACTTATTTTCTATGTAATCCTATAATTATCGTCATAATTCCAGGATTATATAGTTATATATATCATATACATAGCTGAACAAAGTGTCGAATGAAGGCCAAATGGTTAGGGTGCCGATCTTTGGTACCAGTGTTCCAATTCCATTCTTAAATCTACAATCGTAGGATAAACCTCGCGTCTTTCTGCTTTCTCCCTTTTTAACCCCTACTCTAAACTGACCCCCGGGATTGCCATTCACGCTATCAGGTAAAGTCATAGGCTGCTTTAAAAATTTAAATAAATAAAATTTAAAACAATTCCCACGTACGCTCAAGCTTGATTTTGTGATGTCGATAAGGACTGGATAAAAGAAAACTAGTTAAAAAAAATCGCACAAAACTTCGAGTAGTTATAAAATAATTCTTTCCACAACACATTGTACGCGGGACACGTACTAGTACGTTTTCTGACAACTGATACATGAGCACGGAACACGTGCTAGTACGTTTTCTGACTATTGATACTTGAGGGCGGGTCACGTACTAGTACGGGTTAGTTTAACAACATGGTTTGTTCGTGGGTATAAAAATAACGGTATATACAGGAAAACGAAGCCGAATGTTCGTGTCTACTACATATATTCTGGAAAAACTGAGACAAATAAAAACTAGTTTTGACATCAGTCGATGCGGAACAACAGAACGGGCAGGTATATTAAAAAAATCAATTTAGATTTAAAATTAACTTTTTATTTATCCTTTGCGAAAATGATATATGTATGTATATTTATATATTAAATATATATTTGTTTATTTGTCTGTTTATATAATTGTTTATATATTTGAATATAAAATACGAGAAGTTCGTTAAAAAATGAAATAATTTTCGATCTATTGAGATTTAACTGAATGACTCAATTGACCCACCAAACGCCCGCTCCCGGTACAATTCAGCTGCGAAGTGTACCAGCACACAATGTATTAAGGTATGCGACTACCAAAAATTCCTCATGTTCTTAGAAATTTTCAATTTTTTTTATTTGCTCATTTTAAAGACTATACATTTATGTATTCAGGAATGTTTAATTTTCGTTTCTACGATAATTAGAAGCAACAATATATTATAAATAAGAAATCGGAAGTGGAATTCTTATACGAGAAGTAGGTATTTAAACAACTCATTTGAACAAGTATTTTTTTTATCTCAAACAATACAAATTGCATTTCTTTCTTATAAAATAAAAATTCAAGTTTCGTTTACTTGCATATTTATTTTTGTTATTTATATTTGGCAGCTGTTTCGTAATTAAGTTTAGAAAACAGAACGGCATAGTTTGAGTTTTGTTTACGTTCATTTTGTAATATCGTTATATTTGATTCCTGGTTATTTATTATTCATTTCTTGCTATTTTTAAACTTTATTTTTGTTATTTACCTTATTTTGAAGTTTATTTACATAAGCTAAGCTACTGAAAATGTCAAAATCAAGCATAACATAAAGTAAGTAACTATTAGATTAGTTACTAAGTTTCCTAGATTCTGTAATAAAACTCAGAAAAAGAAATATTTAACGCTCTGGGATAAACATTTGTTAAAAAAAAATGTTTGCCTGGCTAACTCAAAATAATAAGAGTTTTATCGGCTCTTATGCTGCCAAAACAAAAACTTTGCTTTCAGGTGTAAATATTACAATTTTGTTGTTTGGCTCTGAATATTGAAGGCTCTTACCAATTTTAAATATTAGTGTGTCAACAAATGCTTAAAACCAGCAATTAATACAAATTACAAGAACCAGTAAACTAGTAATATTAACCAGCAAGATCGTCCTCCAACGACGGCTGCAATGGGAACATCTCAACTTTCTAGGAATGATTATAAACTATTCATTCGCGTGTCAGTTCCCATTTCTTTTAAAGAGATCCTAAATTGATTTTTGTAAACACAAATTGCTAAATTAAAATTTAAATACTATTATTTTTGCGTGCCAACAACCAATTACAGTATGAAAGCTTCAGCAATTTTAAAATCGCTATTTACTCTTCTTTAAAACTACTACTGTTTAAACAGATTTTTTTTCCTTTCCGTCCTTTTAAACGCTCGATTTTTTTTTTCAAATGCTTTTACGCTGCAGAGTTCTCGAAATAAATTTCGAGGTTTAAACGCGCTCAATTAAATATTCATGTTTCAATAAGGAAAGCAATTTATTTTGGAATCCATTAAGAGATGACGCTATAAATATTCCATTGCACCGGTGGCAACGTCTAGGAGAGAGGTAAAGCCTATTTTATATAAATTTAGTAATTATAAGAGAGATATGAAATTTTCTAACATCCCATTTCAATATAATACGATTATTATTTTAAGCAGGCGCGTCGCCTTTAAACAAATTTAATAGGAAAGTTATCTCGTATCTTTTGGCTTACTACGTCTTTTTTAATTATTAACAAATTATATGTGATATGCATCATATTTTCCCAATTCTTATTCAATTAGTTTTTCTGAATTGTAAAAATGATGTTATGTTGACCTAGTGTTTGAGAAAGAAGAAATTAAAACTCATTAATAAACACATGGAAAAAAGGGATGTATACCGTTTTTTTTTTTCAGAAGTACGGGATTGGTCAAAGCCATCCAATTGGAAGGACAGAAGACAGTAACAGCAAACTGGTATACCAACAAATTCTACAAGAAGTGAATGTCAGGGGACTCATGCTTCACCATGACAATGCATCCTCACATACAGCTGGATTAACAGTTGAGTTTGTTAAACAAAAACAAATTAAAGTGATAGAACCGTATTCGCCTGATCTAGCTATGCGGGACTTTTGATTATTCTTTAATCTGAAAAAGAACTCACGTGGAGAAGAAGAGATGGATGTGGCTATAAATGCATTTTTTCATCTATTCCAAGAAATGAATGGCTCGAGGCATTTAAACTGTTGGAAAATCAGTCTACAAAAATGTATTGATGCTGGAGAAGACAATTAAATTGTTTTAAGTATAACTTTAAAAACCTATCAAAAATTTCAGAGTATAATACATCACTATTATATCTCTATCCACTGTCAGGAATTCTTTTGAATTTCACAAGAAATAGTGACCAATGGCACGAAACTTCCGAGGGAGAGTATCCCTATTGGGAAAATAGCAAATGAAATAGAATTCCTTTTTCAAACTGATTTTAGGCTTTACGGAATTGAAATACCGTTTTTTCTCTTGCCCGAACTCGGATGGGACATTTCAAAAATGACGTATCGGAGTTGCCTGAAATGAGTTCGGTCGCCACAGTCCAGGGGCTGATTGTTAAGAGCTTTGATTGTAATTTACTCATTATTTCATAATTATACTCATGCAATCTAGTTTCATTATAAAACGATGTCTTATTAGGAATGTATGCATTTAATTTCTTACGATTCGAACTTGGGACTCTGAATGGAAACCTAGTTTCACAGGCAAGGGGTTAATGTGTTTGTAAAAATAATTTTACGTTGTCCTAGTGTTTGAGAAAGAACAAATCAAAACTCACCAAGTAACACATGGAAAATAGGTCTTGATTAAATTATTTTATACAATTAAATAAATGCTCAAGGAATACGACTGGAATCAACTGATCATTTGTATATATCGAAGACTGCTCTCGAGTCGGTGTCGGCCCTCAAAAATAATATGGCGATGATTTTTCTCAAAAGGGTCTATTCCCGCAAGCCGGGGATGCCAGCAGCGTTCACCTTCTAATCTCCTCTGGTCGCAACCTTGTCCTCTAAAAACATCAAACTGCCTCTCGGAGAAAAAAAACAAGGTTTTCTCCAGAACGGCGGGGGGGAGGGTAGAATTCCCCCAAACCCACGAACCCTTCTATTGGTTGGGTTTGGTTTGGTTTGGGCTTGGAGTTCTACGGCCTACTATTTTGCACACTAGGGCTAATGAGACCGGGACCTACAGCTTAAAGCCGATTCCGAACATCCATGCCCGAAGAGGGATTTGAACCCGCGAACTCCACTCTATTGGTTGGGAGAGGTCCGAAGTTCCTTTCTAGTTCAAACCGGTTCTGTTCTGGTATGTCTTCGACGATGACTCACGCGAAGAGGTAAAAAGAGCTAAATCGAATGTAACTTATTGTTATACGAATTTACTGTTTCTTAAAAAAAGAACTTTATATAAAGCAAATATTAAGAGCTTGTTTCAAAAATTTAAATATTTTTCTAATACTCTGTGCTCGGACTTATAACGCAAAGTCAGTTTCATTAATAATTTTTGCTTTTTTTGTAAACAATTATTAGATGCCATTCTCCATGTACTTAAGTGTTTAAAAACTATCCATTTCGAACATCAAAAGAATTGAGCTTTCAAAAAAAAAGTTAAAAAATTCCATTTCAAATACTATGAATACTAAACGGAATAAACAACCAGGAGAAAAGTAAATAGAGTTACACCATTTTCAGTGAAAAGCGTTTTAAGTTTTGTTTCCGTAAAAACTGCTATTAAAAATGTAAAGGCTATACAGTTTTAAAGGTTCTTTTTCGAATATTTCAATGGGGTTTGCTTTAAACGATTCAGAAATGTTCAGAAATTTTACAATAAAGTTAAAAAAAATATGTTATAAATTGAGATGTTCTAAGCATTTAAAATAAAGGCATAAAAATTCCACTTATTTTAAAAGTTATGATTAAAAATATAAAAAGATACTTTAGTGATTTCCGTACTTGGCAGTTTATTTATTACTTTAAGTTGATTTGTCTGCGATTTGAATGCACATTTTTAATGTATCTCGCACGATTTCTCAAAACCTATTGAATATTTTTTCATAACATTTTTATGATTTCAATAAAATGTTTCCCTTTTAATTGAACTAAAATTATGGGTACGACCGTTCTATTTCTGGTTTTAGAGGAGAAAGTACTTGTCAAATGACCCCTAAAAAGGGGTCAAATTATAAACGAGTATTAAAAATATAAAATAGGCTTAAACTTAGGGGGGGTTAGTTACTTCTAAAATGGAACCTATGTTCTTCTTTAAAAAGAAAAACAATAACCGAATGGTTAGGGTGTTGGTCTTCGGAGTTCGCGGACTCGAAACCCACTGTGGCATGGATGTTCGTAGCCGTTCGTAATCCGCTTAACCAGTAAGTTCCGATCACATTAGCTCTCGTGTTGTAAAAAAGTAGACCGTAACTCTCGACTCTTAAAACAAACCTTAAAAACTTAAAATTGAACATTTATGTGCAAAATGCTTTTCGCAAACATCCTCGCATATGAAAACAGTTTGAAAGAACCAAAAAATCAAGTTATAAATATCTATTTTTTAAAACTATTTTCTGTTATTTTTATAGGAATTTAATGGTTAGATTATTACTTAAGAGATATATAACAGACTTCTTCAAAAAATATATTCAGACATTTTAGTGAGAAATAAAACTTTGGAAAAGTCGAAATGTAGGAACAAAATTACTTGATTCTTATGTATAAAAGTTCCGAGAACTTTCAAGTTAAAATGTGATTAGCTTATGTAACATCTAGAGGTACAGATAATTCAGTTTAAACACACGTGTGTAAAATCACAAATGCTAAGGAAAACTGAAAGTATTCTGAAACCTTTTTGTGTTATCTATTGTTAATCCTCTCCACCTATTAACCCATTCCCTGTTTTGTCCGTACGCCGTACGGGCACAGCTTTCGGACCTTTACTGATTTGCCCGTACGGCGTACGGGCAATCTGATTTCTATTTCTCTTGCACTGTTTCGCCCGTATTTTTTCCAATTTTAGTAACAAATTATTCGTATAGATGTCCAGTAAATGATAGTTTACAGTTTATTGTATTTTCTACTCTGATTGGTTTAAAAGCGCGGGTTTTTTCGCATGTTTTGTATCAGAAGACGAATTGTTATAATTTCAGTGTAGAGCTTCCTGGTTATATTTTACTAAACGCCTGATAATTTTATTGATGTAAGGGTTGAATAATATAGTTTTACTTTTAAATAATGGATAATTCAGAGCGTATGCAGCTCATTTCTTGCGATTCGAACTGCGACTCGGAATCAGAAACTGAATTATCTGTAAATGATAGTAGCGAAAGTTTACTGGATGACCTTGATAGTAGCGACTCTGATAATAGTACAGATGGAATCAGTCAAGCAAGACAATTTTTGTTAAATTAATTGCGATAATCCTTCAGATCAGCCTCCTAGATTTGCTTTCGCTGGAATTCCAAAAATGAAATTGGATATCGACGAGACTAAAGGTAAACTTCAGTTCTATGATGCT
>CM063506.1:166631710-166661710 GCA_032207245.1 Pardosa pseudoannulata | reverse complement strand
CATGCAGGTTTTTCATAATATTTAAATGTAATTATTTCTAAAACATCCTTTTAATTATAAAGTTTTTATAAATATAAATATGAAGTTTAAATATAAAGTTTAATTAAAGTTTAATTATAACCATCTGGTACTTTGACTTATTTCATATAATATCTAGCTCTTCTATAAAATAACTTAATTATGCATTTTATTAGTAATATATATATATATATATATATATATATATATATATATATATATATATATATATATATATATATATATATATATATATATATATGTAATATATCAAAATTATTAACTTAATTATTAAAAATATCCACTTTAATATTTCTTTAAAAACCTCCTCTCTCCCATTCTAATTCCTTAAAATCTTTTTCTGTGCTTCTAACTGTCTTAATCAAAAGAGCTTCCATACATTTCCCAAAGCTTTCTAACCTAAAGATGTCAATTTTCTGTCTATTCAACACGTTCGCCGGCCAATGCCTCCGCATGTTTCCTGATCTTAACACTTAAATTCGCTGAGTAAGTTTCTTCTACCTTGGGAAAATTCTTTCCGTCTTCGCTCTTGGGTGCACCTCGGTTCGAGCAGAGTGATTTTTGTGTTTTTTACCTTTGTCGTTGACTCGTAAAGATGTCCGTTTTATCAGATCTAAAATAAATTTTTCATTAAACTTGTGCCGTTCTCTTGAATGTGGCTAGACTGCATCGCTCGTTATTACTGCTAGCTGTTTAGCCTTCTCCTTGACCAGTAGCACGGGCAAGTAAAAATAATAGGGGCTATAATGTTCAGTAGTTATATAATTATTGGATTATATACCTATAATATATCAAAATTATTTAACTTTAATATTTCCTTAAAAACCTCCTCTCTCCCATTCTAATTCCTTTAAATCTTTTTCGCAGACTCTAAATAGTTTAATCAACGGAGTATATTCCACTTAATATTCCTTTCTGTCCTAAAACTGTAAACTATCTGTCTATTCAGCACGTTTTCCAGCTGTTGGCGGCAAATAGTTTCGCGTTTTGCTGATATTGCATTTGGTTCGCTTATTAAGTTGATTTTACCGTGGGAAAATTCTGTCATCGCTCTTGGGTGCACCTCTGTTCGATCAGAGTGAACTCTGTGGCTTTTCTTTGCCTGTCTTGTAGTGGAAAAGATGTGCGTTATAGCAGCTCTGGAATAAAGTTATCAATTAGACTGGTGCCTTGTTATTCAATGCCGGTTCGACTGCATTTTTATTATTGCTAGCTGTTGAGCTTTCTCCTTGTCAAGAAGTTTTATAAAAAAAATAGATTACATATATATATATATATATATATATATATATATATATATATATATATATAACACATATTTCCTGCGGGAATCACGTATTTAATGAAACTAAAACTTAAAAGGTATCCAACATTTTAAATTATACAAAAAAAATATATGTAAAACTCTTCCTAAGTTTTAAAATTAAAGAAATCCTTTGCTGCAAAATAACTGTAGTCACAAATTAAAAAAAGATTGTTATCTCAATTTCGATGCCAAATTTATTTTACGAAAGTTATTTTAACCTATTTACTACTTTTTTTCAGTTTTTGTTTTGCACAAAATGTTTTACTTCATATAAAATATAAAACTGATTAATTATGCAGGAACAATTTCGTTCTAAACAGAGCAAAAAATTTCGAATTAAATATTTAATGAACGAAGAATCTAAATGGGTATCATAGCGTACTACATACGAGTACAACCGGAGAATACTAATTTTGCACTCGCACGCACGATTTTGTAATTTATGGAAATTATTGTATATTGTAATTTATTTTCTCGTTTGCATTTTTAGATAAAAATTTAGCAACTACAGAATAATCGTCTGATTATTATCTTTGAATTGCAAAGGAAAATAAATATTTGTTACAAAAATAACTCTTAAAATAAATACAAAGTTTAGTAACTGAGCTTTTTCAATAGAAATATTGATAAATTATAAAGCTGTAAAAAATCGTGGTTAATGTCATTTAAAAAGAAAGTATTCGTACTAATGTACTTTCCCACGATGGACAGAACGTGCACAGACAACTGCGGGCTAATTTTTAAGAAGAATATAGATGCAGCTGCGGAGTCTTAATGGAGAACCCCTGCGGAGGAGTTATAGCTGATAGAAGGGCACAATTTAAACGGTCAAGCCCAGGCAGGGATGCAGCCGTGAGATAGGGGGCTAGGCAATGATGTCAACTTTCACCAAAGGGGCCACCTGCACACCCGAAGGGTATGAAGATGTAGGTTTGCTTTGGTTTGGAGTGCTAAGGTCTATTTTTTTTATTTTATTGGGGGCTAATGAGACCGGGGCTTACTGCTTAAAAGCAGATACCCAACCGCCGCGGACATCCTTACCCCACTGAGATTCGAACCCACGAATTCCAGTACCTCAGATCATTCTGCGGTACTGGAATTCGTCATCCTGCCATCGTTTGCCAAAACTGTTCGAAAGGAGGTAAAAATAGAGAAAGTGTCGGTAAATCTAAACATTTTTGTTCGATGGATACCGAAGTATTGTCATTTTTATATATCGTCACTGTTATAATTGTAACAGTCAGGAAGGAGAATTCAAAATAAACTTTGAAACTCTGATAAGAACATCGAGCTGTCTGGATTACCTGATTTTAAAAATAGCAAAATAGGAACCATTGACTCGTATAATTTACGAAAAACGTAGCATAAATTTTGCCTAACATAGCTTGGACACCCATAAACTTGTTTTTAGAGAAAAAATAACAATTGATACTTTTTTGCCTACTTCTAGACAAATGTAAACTACATGTGATATCATTTTATTCTAATTAGCACTACAATTAGATTTTAAATCCTGTCTTTGCAAACTTCGTCAACGGAAGTATAGACTAGCATCCGAGGGTTAAGTTCAAATACTTTAGGCCTAAAATCAAGTTTATTTCTTTTGATTCTGTTTGGTTTGGAGAGGTACGGTCAACTTTTTGGCTCACGAGAAATAATGAGACCTAGACCTACTACTTAAAGCCGAATCCGCACGGCCACCGACATCCATGCCAGCGCCGGGATTGGAACCCGCGATCTCTGGAACCGAAGAACAGCACTCTACCCTTCATCCGTCCTTCAGCTTACTTCTTTCGAAATTTATAGAAAGGAAAAGAAATTGAATCGTACTTACTATGGAAATTTTATACCGAAAGAAATAATTATTTCAACCGAATATCTTAACCCTCAAGCGGTTTTCACGTACAATTTCGCCAGCATCACAGACAATTTTCGACCTCCAAAAACGTTCCAAAAATAGATGTATTGTACATTTCTGACAGTGTTTTCCGCAATAAATTATGATAGGATCAGGTCGATTGTTTAGGAACTTCACTTTTTGACTGACATTTATTGACACCCCTGCTCTCTGAGAACAAAGACGCTGATAGCTTCTCATGGCTTTGTCATCTTTATTTCGAAGTATTTAGTTTGCAGTAATATATATAATCTCTGATTGCACCACTGGAAATTATCTTGGATGACTTTAGTAAAAAAAATATAAATAATTTCAAATTTTTTATTCGTACTTTTAGAATACATTGTTCTTAAGTGATGGTCTTCGAGAATTGACGAGCTTTATGTGTATTAAAAATTAACAATCAATAATGTCTATTTATAACTATTTATAACGAAATAAAGGGACAATAACGAGGGTGGGGCAAATTGAAGTAAAACATCATAGAAATTTGGTCACTGACACAATAAAGCTTTAGCGTATTTTTGGAGTCCTTTTTCCCCCGAATATCTTAAATCAATGTTTTTAGGGAAAAAGATCAGAAATTTTTTATTGGTGGAGCATGATTCCGGACAATTTTCTTAATAAAAAAAAAACAAATGTTATTAATAAAGTTCACTTTGTGTGGTTGTGAGCAGAAAATGTAAGAATTTTTTTTTAAATTAGCTCTTACTTTCAATTCTATATAAAAAAAATTATTTTATAAGTAGACTGAAGGATAAACAGCAAAACTAATGAAGCAAAAACAGATTAGAAATGCTGAAATTCTCCTGCGTTGGTGATAAGTAAAAACATGATAAGGTAAAAAATATGAAAAAATCATCTATTTAAAATTGCTGGTGATAACGTTGTCCCCATAAAGGATCTGGGTACTCTTAAATCTTTAAAATTTTCGATTTTTCTAAAGAAAATTATATATTATACATTGAGATGATCGAAGCATTAAAAACACGACATAAAAAATCCGCTTAGCTTTGAATTTCCCAGAATTCTCCCTCTTTCATCTAGGGAAATGGGGAATGATCAAAGGAGTGGGTTATTACACGTTCCTGGAATTTTTGAGAAATACGCACACACTGCTGGGGGTCAATGGTTGTCAGATAACCAGAAGGCAACAAATTATCGGAACTGAGAAGGTACGTATTCCCATTTTATGCCGTGCAGCTTGTCGATAAGGAAGCAGAAAGCGAAATGATTTAATATTAAAACAACATATAGAAGTTTTAAATCGCTATGGCAGGTTACCAAAAATGAGTCAGCGCAACGCTGCAGCACATTTAACCCTTTAAAGGTCACCTATACGAATGCTTTGGAATTTAATGAAATTAGGTTATAAATATTATCTATGAAAATGATGAATGAAAAGGTATTAACCCTCTGACTGCTCATCCCGCGATTTCCACGGGCATGTGTTTATCTTTCTCTTTTAAGAAGCACATTCCGCCATTTCACTGTTTAACCAGTGGAATAAATTATATACAGTATTAGACATTTAATGAGTAAATAGAATTATATGACTCGAACTATTATAGTTATATTAGATAATAGAATGATAGATAGTATGTTATAAATAAAAACTATGTTAGAATTGAAATTTACTGTAAAATAAATTTTTTATGTTATAACATCTGAAATTAGTTTTTCTGAAAGCTTATTTTTTCATGCTAAAAGTCAATATAAAGAAATTAGTTTTTCTGAAAGCTTATTTTTTCATGATAAAAGTCAATATAAAAAATCTTTTCTAGAAAAGAATTAGTATTTCAATTCTCCAATATATATATATATATATATATATATATATATATATATATATATATATATATATATATATATATATGTATATATATTTATATATATATATATATATATATATATATATATATATATATATATATATATACATATATATGTGTATGTATATTATATATATATATATATATATATATATATATATATATATATATATATATATATATATATATATATACATATATATATATATATATATATATATATATATATATATATATATACATATATATATATATATATATATATATATAAATATATATATATATATATATATACATATATATATATATATATACATATATATATATATATATATATATATATATATATATATATATATATATATATATATATATATATATATATATATATATATATATATATATATATATATATATATATATATATATATATATGTATATATATACATATATATATGTATATATATATATATATATACATATATATATATATATATATATATATATACATATATATATATATATGTATATATATACATATATATATATATATATGTATATATATACATATATATATATATATATACATATATATATATATATATACATATATATATATATGTATATATATGTATGTATATACATGTATATATATACATATGTATATGAATGTATATATATATATATATATATATATATACTTAAACTATGCAAAAAAATACGCAATTTTTAAAGAGATCTCGGTTTACAAATTGAGCAGTCAGAGGGTTAAAGTTTGTCTTTGCAAACATTAGAGGGGTTACAATAACAGATATTGAGTGGGGTTAACTGACAAACCCATCCTCTTATATAGAGCGAACATAAAACTTTTTAAAATTTTAATTATATTGGAAGAACAATAAATAGGTGTTCTTAAAAAAGTAAAATAAATAAATAGTTTAAGAATTCATAAGTGTCGTTTGAATATCTACTTTTATTTGGGGTCATAAGTGAAAACCAATTGCATTACTAACTTTCCAGGTACAGCAAGTATAAATACGTATATTTCAAGAGAAAAAATTATTGTAATGAATTAATTGTAAGTTTTAAATATCAAAAATTTAAAAAATTGAAAAAAATTTATATTTCTCCAAAAATTGGAGACAAAAAATGTTTAACAGGAGGTTTCGCTGCTAAGCCACTGTCCGATAAAGGGTTAAACATTTCTCAGCTTCCGAATTGCTTTGAAAGTGTACAACACCGCTCCGATGACTTTAAAAAAACATTACGATTACGTACAATTTATCAATGAGCTTCTTAGAAAAAATTTTATACAGTCAAAAATTGATCAATTTTTTTAAAATTATGCAAAGAATTTTATGTTTTAAAGGATAATACACAGTACATAAATATAAGGTGAGTATTTTTTATTTTATTTTGAAATTTAGTACGTGTGAATTTAACCCTCTCGCTCAGCATCCTGCGATTTCCACGGGGAACATAGATGTAGGAAAATTTGCGCATCCCGCGATTTCCGCGTACATGCATTTCAGCCGTCTATTTAACTGTGCAACCTGCTCTTTCCCCGTTTATTCTTTCATTTTGGCTTTACTGTGATCTTTAATTGTTTATTTAGCTGTAAACTAGCAGATGGCTTTAACTGTTCACATATCTGCGAAATATAGAAGAATTCTTTGTAGCATTTTGAGCTCGCTGTTCATAGCTGAAAGACGTCCGTCAGGAAGCGTTTCGCGAGTGATATAACCTATACTCCTGACGATATTTTCGACACTGATAGCACTCTTATTTCAAGTATATTGAAGATAGTTATAGCGAAACTGATGAGAATTTCTCGGATTCCTCTGCAGATAGTGATGAATCTGAAAATTCATTTTCTACTTAAAATGTTCGACATTGGTGCAAAATTGATATGCAAAATATTCTACCAGCTCCTGCTTCATTTCCTTTCCTTGGAAATCCCGGACTCAATTCCACTACGGCAAATAATGCAACTGTTTTGGACTATTTTGAACTTTATTTTGACGATGTTATGTTGCAAATAATGGTAAAAGAGACCAACAGTACATGAGAGTAACAGACTCGTGAGACTAACTGTTCGACACTTTGCTAGCCATATACTGTTTGCCATAGTCTGTTTAAAAAAACTGAAGGTGGAACAAAACATTCGAAAAGAAAAGCGAATTTGGTGAAAGGATTGAGAGGTAAGACATTGCCTCGAGCCTCGTTTCGAAATTTATCATACAAGACTTTAATTAAAATAAATTTTTGTAAGTCTTTTGCATTTTTTAATTAGTATATACGTCTTGCTTTTGTATTTTATAAAATAAATGATAATTTAACCGAGATTAATTTTCAAAATTTAGCTTTTATATCATTATTCTGCAATCTCATTATTCCGAACAACTTTTTTTAGGACCTAATTCTATATTAAAAAATATTCTTTTACACATTTTATTTTGTATATTTTAACTCTAAAATGTATATAGATTTGAAATATGTAATAAAAAATACGCAATTTTTGAACCTATTTTGATAAAATAAATATGCAGCGAGAGGGTTAAGAGGAAGGGGGTAAATTTATCTTACCGTTTTGCTTATCGTTTTTATCGTTTTCTTTTTCGATTTCTTTATCGTTTTCTTTTGTTTATCGTTTGCTTATCGTTTATTGTTACCAATCGTTCATTGTTATCAAAATCACGGTACCCCAAACATATACCATTAAGCGGAGACCACTGTATGTCAGGTTTCTATCCAACAAATTTCTGAAGCCACGGAAAGTGTTAACAAAACTATGAATTCTTTTGTTTAACATTACCGAGACCCCTTCAAACGGTATAAGACAAAAAATAAGAAGAAAAAAACGTTCGATTCGAGTCGGTCGAAGGTGATGTGTCCCTTTAAGGCGTGCCGCTATTAAAATCGAAGCAATCGATAGATTTTACGACAGGTAAATCTCGTTTCCCTCATCTTGCAGCAGAAACGAAATTCACTTGGATTACGCTCCTTCCGCGTACAATGAGCGCATAATCCCCATCTACCGGAAAATTGGATTCGCGGAATTAAATAAGTTTTTTTCCGAATTTGAGAGAAATATATTCTAGAATACTGGGGATGGGATTCATAAAAGTAAATTGGGTAAGGGGCACTCCAAGATTCCTTATTTTTTTCTTAACCTTTCCCAAAAATGTGTACCGTAGAGATACAGAGAAAATCTAACTATGAAAGCCTCTAGATGTTCCATATTATATTTCTGAAAACTAATGATATATTCTGGCTTACTTCAAGATAGAGACGGGTTTGGACAGCTACGGTCTACTTTCTGCTACACGAGGGCTGTTGAGACCGGAACTTTCCTTCAAGCCGATTCCGAACGGCTACGAACACCCATGCCAGAAGGGGATTCCAATACAGACCGAATTCAGCTCTCGGGCAACGCCAATGTGCCCATTTTGGAATGCCCTACCCGAGTTCGGACAAGAGAAAAAAACGGTATTTCAATTCAATGAAGCCCGAAATTCGTTCGTCCATTGCGTCCTATTTAATTTGCTATTTTCCCAATAGATCCTTTCGCGCGGAAAGTTCGGCAGTCTCGCTCTTTCTCGGATGCTGTAAAGGATTTGTAGAATTCAAAGGAATTCATGACAGTGATTAGAGATAATATTGTTATTGTACCGAGGTACTTTCCCACGATGATCTGCACTTGCATGCACAGCTGTGGGAGAAATTTTCTAAAAGAATTTAGGACTTCGATTGTTGACTTCGAGTTTAGGGACCCCTGCAGTGACGGTATAGATGACGGAATGGAACAAGCGTAACGGTCAAGCTCGCACAGAGACGTAACCGTGAGTTAGGGGGGCAGGGGCTAAAAATAACGTCAGCTTGCACAAAAGGAGCTATTTTAACGAGCCCACCTGCACTCTCGAAGGGGGTGCAGATGTAGAAAAATGTCACCAAACATGCGATTGGAAAGGAAGAAAAAGTGGAGTTAAAACCGAGGTGAAGAGTTGGGAAACAGAGTTAAGAAAAGGAGTCGAAGTCGGGATTCAAGAGGAGCTGGACATCGAAATCCCAAGCCGGCTCACCAGCACCGACTCGACCCGTGCGCCCGAACGCCCTGACTGACACATCGCGCGAGGAAAGTCTCTGCCCGCTCCCCTGTGCTTGTACTGGAGGAAAAAAATATTCACAGCGGTCATTTAGGCCTCTGTTAATAACTTAACATTGGGGTTAAGGAATAACGCATAACTAAAGAGTTGGTGGTTATGTTATATGACAATCAATTATATAAATTTGTAAATCGTGTACAAAATAAATGTCTAAATCTCAATAAAAGGTATCCTATTATTACTGTGTTTCCCCTTTGTAAACAGCTGTATTATAATTATCCATAAAACGATGTCATTGGATTTATATGGCTGTTGTTGGAGAAACAATGTCTTTCTTCTACTCACATTTCCCATAGGTGTAAAAATATTTAAAATAATAATTATTCCGTATAAAATTTTGACTTTTTCAAACATTTGGATAATAATTGAACAAAATGATGAACCAACAAAATGAAAGGGAAAGTTTTTTTCCCATTTTTGGCAAGTTTTTCTCAAATATATTTCACGGGCAAAGGGTTAAACTTTAAAGGCGCAAGGTATTTTTCGGTATATAGTGTCAATCACTAGGTTGCATAAAACTAGACACAGACCGTCAGCTCAAATTATAAACGACAAACTGTTAAAATAAATGCTACGTAGACCAGCAAACGCTGAAAACAGCAGAGGTATAACCAGATTATAAAGAGTAAAAATATGTGAAAAAATATCCACCGCATACAAGCTGAGGCCCAGAAGAAAGGTAAGTCGAAGGTAAAATGAAGAAACAGTAGAAGCTGAAATCCTTCATGCACAATATAAAAAAAATGAACGAAAAACCAATTGTCAGACAATGTGACCGAAAAAGACTTAAATGAAATGAAACAGGCTAGTAAAAAGAAAAGAGAAAATAAAAGAATTTGGGGGATCCCACACTATTTCAAAAATTTTGACTTCAGTTTTTTTAAACATCAAACTCATCTTTTTTGTGCATTTTGGTACCATTCTGTTTTCGAAGTTCCAAATAGGACTCTAGTCATGATTCAATCCATGATTTTGATTTTAAATTAGGAATCAAACTTTTCAATAATTTTTAACATTAAAATTTATTTTGTATAATCAAAAAAAATATTTTTAACAGTTCGAGCAGTTGTTGGTAAAAAGTTCATTATAGTTTCGTTCGGTTTTTGGAGAACTACGGTCTACTTTTTGTAACACGAGGGCTAATGAGACCGGGACCTACTGCTTTAAACATCCTTGCCACAGTGGGATTCGAACCCACGAACTTCGGTCGCTAAGGCTAGCGCCCTAACCATTCGGCCATCGTTCGGCAAAAGTTCATTACAATTTGATGAGTATGTGAGGAGAAAAATAATTTGTAACGTGTAAAGTTTAGAATTCTGGGACAAAGACTTCTTAGACCCCCTTCAATCACCGTGGTACAGTACCTTGTATAAAAAAAGAGTCGTACACAGACCCTAAATAACTACATGAGGTAAGGATACGTAAAATGGATAGTGATGACTGACAAAAAAGGCACTGGGGTTTCGTAACAGGGGGGTAACGGATTCGAGGTTCTAGCAGGCCAAAGATCCGAAGTGTTCATTGAGGGATACTGAAGTAAGTAAAATGTGGCCTTTATGTTCTCAAATGAAAGGTCTGGGGGTGGCAATCTAAGCATTGGGAGTCTACTAATGGGTCCTGCTTCTAAATGTAGATGACCCATTCTTCAAGTTCAGTCGGTCTTAATTCCTCATGGTTTCTCACTCGTTTAGAGTGTTACAGACTACTACTTTGCTCACGGGCGCTAATGAAACCGGAACTATTGCTTAAAACGGA
The DNA here is from genome assembly GCA_032207245.1 of Pardosa pseudoannulata. Classification (NCBI taxonomy): domain Eukaryota; kingdom Metazoa; phylum Arthropoda; class Arachnida; order Araneae; family Lycosidae; genus Pardosa; species Pardosa pseudoannulata. Next base: position 166,650,715 of record CM063506.1, on the reverse strand, counting down.
CTCCGAATGGCTATGAACATCCATGCCCGGCAGTGGGGTCTGAACCCGCAAACTCCTGTACCGAAGAGCATCGCCTTATCAATCGGCCACTGTCCGGTATTCCACCTATTAATAAAGTTTCCTACGCCAGGAAAGTGAGTAACAACAAGGTAAATCAATTTACCCAAGAATTACCTTTGCAAAAAGAATTTAAAATGACCTAAGTCAAAGATTAATTTCCGGTATTTTTATATTTTACTTCCTTGAACGGAGATAATCCTTTTACTCTGGTGAGAATAAATTTAGTTTACTCAAGAATTATCTTCCCGTAAGAAATTTCGAATGTTAAATATTCATTTCCACGAGTACATTCTGAGGATATCTCGCATATCTTAAGGAGGATGAGCCATGAAATGCTAATATTTTGCATTTGTTCTGTTCATTTCATTAAAAGTTTTGAAAACGCATTATTTGAAAAGATAAAGCATGATTAAGTCAGAGTCACACTAGCTTTCAATAATTTATTCTCAAACAAGCAGTTATTTTATTTTATGATCCATCGAAAATGCGTAAAAATTTATTTTTAAGAAATACTCAGAAAGTAGTTCGCACTTTACGTTAACAATTTTGTCATTTGTTTTCTCGTTTGCATTAGGAGATAATAATTTGGCAACTTCAAAATAATCGTTTTCTACCGTTGATTAGAATAAAATCGATTTTTGAAAACGGCTGATAAAATTAATAAGTTGAAAGTTACGTAATTGTACTTTTCGAAGATCAACAAATTATAAAGCAGGGCAAAAGTCGTGGTTATGGTATTTCAAAAAGAGGTATTTATAATATATTAAATTCGTAAGAATAAAACGTCTATCTGAAAATAAAAATGACCAAAAAACTTCATTCTAACGCAAGTGTGAATGAGTGTTTGTAACATTAGTGTGTTCTAACACAAGTAAATATCAAGAAAGTGAATTCTCTGAAACTACAAGAAAATCCGGTGAATCAAATTTTTATTGCATCGAAACTAGAAATATCTTCTGGTACTCTTAGTGAAATAATTCTTAAAAATTTGTTTAAACTTAAAGTTCATCCGTTTTTGCATAGGCTTAATGCTGAAAGATAAATTGGGGGAAAATTATATGAAAATTACCTATTTGAAGAATGGAAACTGAAGCATGGGTATATTTAAGGGACTGTCATCGAAATAAATCCCTTTTCTATTGGTCAACTGACAACAATGAAAGGACGAAATAGCTTCGTCAATATAAAGAAAAGTTCCTAAATAGATTCATGATAGCTACCGGATTTTAATGGGTCTAAGAAGTCGCACTTTATCGCAGAATGTTAAACATTTTTTATATGTTAAATATTTTTCCTCCTCATATATATATTCATCAAGCCAAACGATGGCCGAATGGTTAGGGTGCTGGCCTTCGGTACCGGAGTTCATGGGTTCGAATCCCACTGTAGCATGGATGTTCGTAGCCGTTCGGAATCGACTTTAAACTGTAGGTTCCGGTTTCATTAGCCCTCGGGTTGCAAAAAGTAGACCGTAGCACTCCAAACAAACCAAAAACTATATTCATCAAATTATGTTCGAACTGTTCAAATTATAAGATAATTTTCAGGTCATAGAAAATAACTTTCAATACTAAAAAATATTGATAAGTTTGATTTCTATTTTAAAATCAAAAATTTACTTATACTTTCTGAGCGCAGAATTCTAATAAAGATATGAGAACCAGAAACAAAATTCCAATCGTCACTACAAAGAATGGGGTCTATCTCGAAATTTTACCTCGAACCGAAGCATTTTAAGAAGATTACTAATTTTTTTATGGAATAGAATTCAGATATTTTTTTAAAAATAATATTTTTAAAAGTATATGTCAATATAAAATTCAGTTATTGAATTCATTGGAGTTATTCTACTTAAATTGAGTATATCTCCCCCATTTCGTCAACATATTTCGTATAGTTTTCGAAACCCAATGTGCACAAGAGTAAAATTTTAGAAAACGAGAAAAATGCAATTAAAGATAAAAATGCTTCCCTTTCACTGTGAAAGAGTCATTATACATTTCATCATGACTCGAGTTCTATTTAAGAATTTCGAAAGATGAATAGTACGAAAAGTCACAGAAGAGATTGTAGTTTAGTATATAAAAATGAAAAACACAAATTTTTGAAGTTTAAAGAATCCTGTGATCCGTTAAAAAACAAAAGAATCTCCAGCAAAATCAAAGTCAATTCAATCTATCAGCAGAACTCATTTTTGACTGAGAAATCCCAGCCTTACGTGGTAAAGTTGAGCTTAACGAAAGGTGTTACAACGTTAAATTGAAAAATTAATGGTCAGGTAAAGCCAAAATCAATTTATTGTACAATCAGCCAAGTAATTCAGGGAGAATTTTCGAAAAAGAAATTCCAGCCTTACATAGGTTTGGTTTCGGTTTGGAGCACTAGACGAGAGCTAATGAGACCGGGACCTACTGCTTTAAGCCGATTCCGGACGGCTACGAACATCCATGCCACTATGGGATTCGAACCCTTGAACTCCGGTTCCGACGGCCGGCACCCTAACCATTCCCCAGCCTAATAGGGGAAGGACATTGGTAAAGTTTGATTATATATATTTACAAAGCCTATAGTCAGTCAAGTGTTTAAATCGACTACTTATTTAAAAAAAATAATTAGAAGCAGAAATAAAGTGCATCCCATGAAATGATATTCCATAACTCTTCTCCAATACGCTTTGCTAATTTTGACCTAAAATCTTTTGCGTTCCATTGTCTTAAAAAGTGACTAGCGAAATTGAGATACATTTATTGCCTTTCTTTAATTTTATGACCATAAAAATTTATAAAAATAGAATATTGAAGTGCATACACAAAAGACGGTTCACTAATGAACATGCAAGTGGGGAAACAAAACTGTTGATATTTCTTATAACTGTAAAACACCGATATGTAGAAAATGTGCAGAAGATATATAGAATAAACTTTGGCAAACGGCGCCCGAACAGTGTCAAAAACTAAGAATGGTGAGAATCTAAATAATTCCATTAAAGTTGTCTATATATTTTTCTAGTTATATATATACTTTCTAGTTATAATATCTTATTACTTTTTATCAATTACTATAATGAATGAATGTTCAAAAGTGAATCAATCGCATTGTGCTTAATACAATGTACTTTTTGAGTAACAACTCTGATTCATGCATTTGGAGTACGCAGGAAGTAGGTATACCGGAAGTCCGTTTCTAGTGTTATAATGAGCCTTTTAAAAATTGCATTCAAAAAGCACTGAACGGACAAGAGGAGAGATAAAACTGACAGGGCAGCAATAAGTTTACTTTCGTGGAAAATTTGAGCGAGAGTTATTATTAAGTACCTTGACTATTAGCCAGAAACACACAGCCTACAAAATGTAAGTCATTTATACATGTAACTCAACTTTCAAAATCGCTTCCATACCGTGCAAATTACCTTCCGTAGTAGGTTCACTTGAATTAAAAATTAAATAATCCAAAATACAGTTCTTACCTCCTATTATTCTTATGCCATCTTCATCCGAATTTGATAAAACGACAAACTAAGCTTAAATAAAAGTAAAGTATTTCTGGTCCACAAAGAAACATTGACCGTATCCTAATGAATCACGTGACAAACACGTGCACCGAGACACGACAGTAGTAAAAAGTTGCAAACAGCAATGAGTAATAATATTTCGATTACAATTAATCAAATTGAAAAAAAAACTCGAGAATTTTTTAATGCCAAAACGGTGGATATCCAAACTTTATTATATTTCGACGTTTTTATTTGAAGTGCGATCAAAACGCAGCTGGAAAATCCGATATTTTATTTGGACTGAATTTAATTACAAAAATAAAACTAAAAGTGTTTTCAATTCTATCGCCGTTTAATTAATATAATTATAAACGACAAAATTATTACTAATAATAACATTAAATTTTGAAACAATCTTATACAAACCATTATACGCCTGTGCATATATCTTTCTATGTATGCATGTATGTTCGACATCTTACCTAAAACTGGACCCATTGCAATAAAACGCAATATTCTTATGCTTTACAAAACCGCGAAAATTACAGTCTAATCCAGAAAATTCGATCCCTTCCATCTTTTTTGAGTGGTTTGGGGGGCTCACTCTGGACGTTGCGAGTCGGTTCGAACGTACGTTGTAACGTCAGCTTGATCGTTTGCAAGCAAAATGTCCGCAAAGTGACGTCAGAACGAATGTTCGAACCAAACCAAAACTTCCAAAGTAAGAACCTAGTTCTCCATTTTAGAGTCGGTCTCACCAAAGTTGTTTAACTGCTAACCGCGATTAACCCATGGCGTCAACCAATGGTGTGACGCAATTCTACATTTAATCAGAGATTAATCCTGGTTAGCCATTAAACGACTTTGATGTGACTGGTCCTTAATCTTTGATTTTCCAGTATAAACGCAGAGAGTAAATTTGTCGATTTATGACGTCATATTAGCATTTTTCTAGCACTTTGACGTCATTTCCTATACTATTTCATTTAAGGGACTGAAATTTTCTTGTAACCGGTGGATTCATTTTGCCATGTTATATATATATATATATATATATATATATATATATATATATATATATATATATATATATATATATATATATAATATGGGTAAGACTCATTCAAAATCACAACACAGTTTATTTCTGGTGAGATACATGACATCCATACAATAGGCAAGCACTTTTATAACATCGTGCACCCAGACAATATGATTCTTCACACATACACTTTTCAATTAAGGATTTCTCAGGTAAAAAAAACTACGAATAATCCCTAAGTTCACGTGATAAAAAATACCCTTGTTTTAAGAAAACGCGCTCACTATTGGCTAAAGTAGTACAGACAGAGGCCGAATGAAGTCTATAGCTTGTCTGGAGGGAATAATCAGAATGACCGCGCAAACCTCGAAAGTATTTTATAAACAATAGTTATTAAATTAATATTAAAATATGTAAATAAGGGATTTTAATATTACATATATATATATAGTTATGTCTATTATATTTAATATTATGTTTATTAATCTTTTTATCTATGTTTTATTTATCAATCTCATTTTATTAATCTTGTGTTTATTTTATATAGAAATACACAGAGTAAGTAAATTTTAAACAGCATTATTTGATTTATCCATATTTACGTCCTACGAAGCTTTTAAAAGATCCACTTCCCAGGCGGGTAAGGATTAATTAATAAGAAAGGCACTTCACTTAAAGTTTTCGCATCCTTCCCTCTCCCTCCAATTTTTCTGTCCGGTTTCATTTACTGTTTTAAGTAGAAAGAGCCATTCTTCCTAATTAGTTCCCGCAGTGTATTTTGCGTTCGAAAGTTTAGAATCCGAGAGAAAGATTTATGGGGGCGGTCGTTATCGGCCCATTTTTGGCAAGGTGTTCCCCGGCCACTGAAATATGTTTCAACGATCTATAACAACGGAATGGCTTGCACTCATTTTTCTCTCTCCGAATTTACGGTCGAATAATAAGGCAACAAATTTATTAGGACAGCGCGGTAAAGCTTCTTCCGACGTCCATGAATCATTCTGGGACGTTTTTCTCTTAACAACGTCAAATGTTTTATACTGGAGAAAAATTACGTTTCGAACTCGTTGAGAAGTAAAACTAAAATGAAAAGTTTTGATGCAAACAAGGGCAGACTTTTTTGTTAAATAAGATTAATGTGACGCAGGGTCACTTGCCTGTTCAGCATTTGCCACGGATTTTGTCGACTCTTTTCTTAGGAGGGCAGCCATTAATAGGCTAACATTACCCCCTGGGACAACACAAAGTGGGTACTAGTTATTTAAAAGCAGGGACCAACCCTAATGATGTTCTTGTAACTCCCTCACTCATTGGTGTAGGAAAGAACTCCCACAAGGTCCAAAAGACATCGACTGATTCATGACGATGGGTAATACGTGACGATGGGTGAGTCGGGCGTTGTCATCCATATACAGAAATTAAGGACCCATGGCGCCCCGAAACAAACGTACATGTTGTTCCAGAATGACATCCCGATAGATGTGGCCTGTCATCGTTACACTCTGAACATGCAGGTCAGTTCTGGAACCAAGAATAATTCCTCCCCAAACGAGCCATCCTGCACCACCGTAACGGTGTCGTTCAATGGTGTTCTCTTGGTGGTAACGGGTACCTGGCGCTCTCCATATGAAAGTCCGGCGAGAATCAGAATGTAAACTGAACCTGGACTCGTCGGAAAACATCACACAAGACCACTGTTGCGGTGTCCACAATGCATGCTCTCTAGCCCAGCATAATCGCAGGCGACAGTGAGTTGCGGTAAGGGGAACACATCTGACAGGCCTACGAGCATATGGACCAATGTTCCCTAAGCGTCTGTACACGGTCTGCCTTGAAACTGTCGTACCGGTAGCTGAAGAGAGCTGACGAGACAGGTCTGATGCTGTGCTCCGTCTGTTTCTTTTGGCAGTAACTGCCAAATACCGGTCATCATTCGGCGTAGTAACTCGGGGGAGACCTGTGCTGTAACATCTACTCACATTACCATCATGTTTGAATCGTTGCCAAAGCCTGGAGATGATACTCTGGGCGATTCCAAATTCCTCGGATACTTCCAGCTGGGTACGTCGACATTCCAGTCGTCCGATAATTCTACCACGTAAAAAATCATCCAAATGCTTCCTGCATTTGAATGATTTTTTTTCCCTTTGTGCCATAACTATGCGGTTATTGCACTGAAAGGCTTTTAAAGCGCTTGTGATCAATTTTACTTCTTTGCTACCATTCCTTATATACCCCTTTCATACACTCTCGTCATTGTGACGTACTATCCACGCCATCTGGTGGTTTCCTGCAATTTGCATATTCTTCTTTAAGATGTGTGTGATAATTCTACAGGTGAAATGTTTATTTTAGAGCTCAATTTCTGTGTGATTCTGAATTATCCTTAATTTATGGACATGAGTGTAGATTTGTGGTGGATACCCACTAACCATCACAAATCTACTAAATACGTATAATTATATGTACGTGTGACATTATATGCAGGTTGTTTGCGTTGCTGTGCAACACTTTGCATTTTTTCTTTCCACAAGTGATGATTGTAGAGTGACTCGGTCTTTGGTTGCGTTATTTCGTCTTCAATCGAATTCCTAGCTCCAGAACGTACAAGTCGTGTTTTGTCAATTGGAAGCTTGGATTTTTATTCTTGAATACAAAATTGATAATAAATAGTCCTATTTGTACTTGTCATGAAAAAATATTTTTGAATACCTTGTAAAATTTTAAAAATCGTTTATTTTTGTGATTTCGTAAAAATATTGCTTATTTTTATTAAATAATCATACAGTATATATTAAAGTGTAAAATAAAAAAAGTTTCGTTCATAAAAACAAAGTAGTTTTCGATTGACTGCGATTTTTCTGAATAACTAAACTTTCTCGCGATTCACGAAAAAACGCCCGCTGCAAGCGTAAATTGTCCATGAAGTATAAAGTGTTAAGAGGGGACATGACTCTTAAAATATTTGATAAAAAATATTTGAAAAGGGGAACGTTTTTTGTTAAAAACTAAAAATTTATCCTTGCAAGAAAAAGAAAATATATTTTGAGAATTATACTAGAAAATTTAGGTTTAATCGGCTGAAAATAATGTTATATAAAATCTGAAAAAAAATTTCCTGAAAAAATATTAAAAACTTTTTGAGATAACAGGCGTGGTACACGAAAAAATAAACCAATGTAAGAAAAAGCAAGCTGAAGTTTTGTAAGTTTAACCCATTGTGTGCAGGCCCATTTCTCAGCGGAATTGTACCGGGAGTGGACGTTTTGCTCGTCCATTGAGTTATTCGGTTCAATCTCAATAGATCGAAAATTATTAAACAAACCCTGTTGTCACACTAACCCGTACAAGTACGTGACCCGTGCTCAAATATCAATCGTCAGAAAACGTACTAGTACGTATCCCGCATGCAATGTGTTAAATTTGTTTACGATAAACCGTTGACACGCTTTTATATATAATTCCTGTCATTATTGGAATCTTTTACGTAGATTGTTTTAAAATGTTCAAAACTGAATTGCTATTCACACATATCTTTTCCACAAAATTCGAATTTTTTTTATCTATTTAACAGTCACATGATCCCTTAAAATATCATTACGTTCTTGCAACGTACGAGGGTTATTGAAAAATTTTCTGTGAACCAAATCTTTATTAGGGAAGCAACTCCTTCAAAGGGAAATAACGTAAAATTTCACTTTCAAGATGCTGAAAGCATTCAAAAATTTTACAGTTATTTTGATATTTTTAGGTGAAATGAAGATTGCTTTTGCCTCAATCCAAATTGTGTAAAAAGGTAGTTGTAATAATGGTATTGTCTATTTTTAAGGACTTTGTTTTGGTTTGGTTCAGCTACGATCTACTGTTTTGCTCACGAAAGAACATGAGACCGGAACCAACTGGCAAAGCCGAACGACTACAAAAATCCATGCCAGCAGGTTTCAGTCCTGCGAACTGCAGTACCGAAAACCAGCACTCTACCATCATTCGGAATTTAAGAGGACTCATCACCTTTAAGCCTTCAAAAATTCGAATTTTTTAAAATATTTTTTCATTTATAAAATCACTGGACAATTCTGAATCGTTTAACACATTGTATGCGGGACACGTACTAATACGTTTTATGACGATGGATACTCTAGCGTGGGTCACGTACTAGTACGGTTTAGTGTAATGACATGGTTTGTTTGCAGGTACAAAAATAACGGTAAAGACAGGAAAACGAAGCCGAATGTTCTTGTCTATTACAGAGATTCTGGAAAAATGTAGACAAATAAAAAACTAGTTTTGTAATCACAGAACGGGAAAAAAACTAAAACTATACATTACTATTTCTATTTGATTTTTCATATTTATGAAACTTTTACACATTTATCCACTAAAAAATATATTTTTGTTTATAATAAAAAATATATTTTGTTAAATCTTATGGTTTTTATTTATATATTTCTACTTATATATTTGTTTATATATTCCAATATAAAATACGAAAAGTTGGTTAAAAAATTTAATAATTTTCTATCTATTGAGATTTAACTGAATAACTAAATGGACGCACGAAACGCCCTCTCCCGGTACAATTCTGTTTCGAAATGTACTCGCACACAATGTGTTTAAACAAACCCCTTTAAAATATTCGAATGAAAACCTGTAAAAAATGAGATAATCTCTCCGTGTAATATCGTAGCTTTTAAAGAAATTTTACAAACATTGAATGCATTTTTCTGAAAAGGGTGTTTTCATAAACTTTCACGCTCTCTAAATAAGAAAAAACCGATTGCACTTAGTAATTTCAAACTTTCATAGTAAATACTTTATAGACCTTCAATAAAACTCTATTTACTTTTTTCGTTGTTTTTTATTCATTTAGTATTTATAGTATCTGAAATGGAATTTGTAAACATTATTTCAGCTTTTTTGCTAATTCGATCCCTGCTGCAATATTTCTGATACTTTTGTAAAAATCTAAATTGGAAGAGAATGATACGTTCGAATTATTGTTGACAAACAAACCTCAATATTAATTATTTCAATCGAATTAATTATTAATGAAACAAACTTTGTGTCGTTTTAAGTCTGCGTACAAAGTGTCAGAAGAAATTTATTTTTTTTTTAATAACTCTCACTTTTTACAAAAAGTTCTTAGAAACAAATTCAGCAAAAGCAATTAAATAAAAATTGTGAACAAATGCTAAAAATCTCATTTATTTATGGTAATTAAAAAATATAAATTCCATTCAAAGCTGATAAAGAAGTTGTGTCCCTTAAATTTTTTTTGTAAAAATAATTGAGTTCGGTTTTTTTTTTTCTCAGAATTTTCTTCGTTTGTTCGCGATCGGATCGTATTTTTCTTTCCCACTTAATTAAAGTGTTCTGCGAACAGTAATTACTTTTGAGCCAAGTGAAAACATTAATATCGCCGATCTTCGCCAACCTAAGTGCGAGATTTCAATAAGCTGCCATTAACTACTTCCCCGGCTAATTGATTATGCGTTAATAGTAAACCAAAGCCTAGAAAGAAAATGTCTTTATTAAAAGGAACAAAGAAAGAACCAGTAATAACGTCGCACGGATTTTTGGGGTAGATTTTATTTTAATTCTCCGGTTGAAACCGATGCTCGGTCTGGCGATGAAAATTGAAATTTAATTTACTTTCGTTGAAACGTGATTTATCTTTAAAAGTTCACTTTCGAGTCATTTTGTTTTTTAATCGAGTTAACGTTTGTTGGATTCCAAGCTGTAAAGTTTATCGTTGTTTATTAATGAAAAAGTAAATTGCATTTATAGCGTGTGTGCAACGGTCAGAGCAAAAAAAAAAAAAAAAGGTTGAAATATGTAACTATTGCTTCTATGTTTTATTAAACAATGCCAAGTTGAAAACGAGTTATTAAAACTGTTAATAGTGCGAAATAAATCGATACAAATGGAACAAAAGAGTCTTAACACTGGTTCTGAACACTTAGTTTTTGTATAACCTAGAATTACGACGGGTGTCATTTTGACCCCTTGTTAAGATATTTGTGAAAAAGTTTATTTAAACAATGCCAATGAAAACGAGTTTAAAACTGTTAATAGTCAAATAATGATACAAAGAACAAAAGATTTTAATGGTCTGAAATGTTTTTTTTCCTGATTATTACATTTTAGAAGATAGAAAAAGAAATTAAAATAACTCAAATTATGACAAAAGTTTTTTCAAAGAAAAAGACTTTGGTATTTAATAATGAACAAGCATTTAAATATATCAAAATGTAAAAGATAGCTTACATTTTAGAAATGCAGAAAGTAAAATGTACAAATATTTACGAAAATTTTTCCAAAAAAAGTGGATTTTAATCCGAATCTTAAAGTATATCAAAACAAACTTTTACATAGAAATAGAAATATATAGTAATATTTTATTTACTGATAATATATTAGTTAGAAAAGCAATTAGCACACACGCCTATCTTTCTGATTTTTTGTGTACAATATCCGCATACACATTTATTACAGTTGTAGCAAATATTAGAAGTTTTGTTACCTTTGCATTTCCTTACTTGACATTTCTTTCTTTTTTTATTCATGTGAATCTTGTCCACCCACAAAGCCACTTGAAAAGAGAACAAATTTGTTTTTACTAGATATATATTCTTCTCTTAGTTCTTCTGCCAAACGCAATATAAAATCCCTTCTGCTGATATTTTTTGTAATTTCCTTATACAGAATACGCATTTATGCCTGCTAAGTCCAAAATATTATAGAATGCGTGTATTGGCCAAATGCGTGATGGTACTTTCAAAGAGTACTTTCTTGCCCTTTGATCTAAAACATTTACCCCTAATTTTGTAGAATTGTAAAACTGTATTGCATCAGGAACCTTCTTTTCATTAGATTCAAATTCAACTGATTAATGGAGTGTATTTAACAAAATTGCGTTTTTGTTCCTTTTACCTTCGGAATCAGCATCAGTTTTTGCACAGTTTCACCATTTCTTCATGCGTTAGTCCTTGTCTATGCGCCATTATAATTAACTCATATAAATATAATAAAATTTTAAATTAAAACTTGTTATGAATAATAAACAAAATATCTACAAAAATCTACAAACGTTCAGCTCAGTGTTGAGCTTGTAATAATCTCTTTTCTTTCCACAAAGAAAAGTATTGCACAGATTTCAATGCAGATCTACCGTATACTTTTCCTTTGTTCGTATTTTGTTTAGCAGGTGCAAATAAAAATATTTTACAGAAGTAACAGTGTTCAGATAATACAATGGAATGTATTCACATTTCTTTTATCTCAGAGGAGTCAAAAAGACACCTGCCGTATTTCTAGGTATAATTATTTGTTAGGGCTAAAATTAAAAGGCGATTTTCTTGAAATCTATACTATTTCGTGAATCACAATGATTTAGGAAAAGTCGAGGAATGGTTAAGATATTTGCGAAAAAAAGAAGAGCTTTGAGAGTTAAAAGTTCGCTAGGTATCAAAATGACCCCTTCCGTAATTCTAGTGTTAACCCATATTTAAACCAGCATCAGAATAAAAAAAACATCCTTTATTGTACTATGAATGTTTTTGAATATGTGGAATGAATTTAGGCATAGGCTCGTGCAATCAGTTAATCTCGTCTGACGAACCCTACAAATAGAAAATATCTTAGAGCAGGTGGAGATTATTAAGGAGATTTGTGGAGGCGGAAGGAACGACATAATTCGCGGGCACCTATTGCAATGGACGCAAACGGACAAGTTGGCCCATTAAACCCTTGCTGCAGAATGCGAAAATAGAAGATTTTTTTTAATTTTTATTTATGTTCGTTATCATCAAAATGTTGGAAATAAAATTTTTGAAAAAAAAAACCAAAATTTTAAACGAAATAACTATTATTTCCTATAAAATAATAGCCTAAGATGTATTTGTATTTAAAAAAAGCTTTTATTTTTTTCCTTGAAAATTAAAAATGTATACTTAAAACACATTTTTTTCATAAAATAAAAGTTCTGCTTTTAAAATTAATTTAAAAACATCAAACTTTATTTAGTTTTATCATTTCAAGTTGTATATTTATCAATATAACTAAAGCAAAACATTGAAATTGACTTAATAAAAACTTAAAAATAATTTCAATATAAAACTAATCTATTATTATATAGGGGTTGGTTGGTTGGTTGATTGGAATTTAGTGGCGCTAATTCCTGAAAGGACAAACTACGCCAAACAAGACGAAAATAAAAACAAAGTAACAGATCAAAAAGAAAAATAAATACAGGAGAAAGGAATTTTGATTATGAAACACACGAAACAATAAATTAAACGTTAAAGGCACATAAAAATCAAACAAACAGATATAGTAAAATAGCAAATATATACAAGATAGATTATTACATTAAAAGAAAATTAAAAAACAAAATTGAAAATTGAGAAATTGAGAATCAAAAAATTGTTAAATTGAAAATCAAAATTGTTAAATTGAAATACAGATTAACAGACAAAAAATCACAGAATTCAGATTTCATAATAAAAACCTGTTCAGCGAAGAAAGAGAAACAAGCCTGGATATGGCGTTTCACCGATGATTGTGTCAAGATTGGGCGATAAATTTTTAAAGAATTTTATATACATTGATTTGAGACAACAACACGATGACAAAATGTGTGCGACTGTGTAAGGTGTTTTACAATAAGCACACTGTGGAGGATCTTCACCCAGCAAGAGATGGACATGGGTGAGTCTGCAATGACCCACTCGTAGACGAGTGAGTATTACGTCTTGTCTCCTAGAAGGGAGTTGGGGCCACTTGGTAATTTTTAATTTTACTTCTCGCAATTTATTTGACGACACGTTATTCCAACAGTTCTGCCATTTAGCATGTATTAATTCTTTGATGTAATTTTTTAAGTCGGAGTAAGGAATACCAGAATTAATGTAATTAGTAGCAGATTTTGCAGCTTTATCAACAAGTTCGTTGCCTTTGATGCCAACGTGAGCGGGAATCCAGCTAAAAATTAACGAGATTCCTATGGATGTAAGGTTAATTATTGCAGAAATCATTTTCAAAATGAGAGGGTTCTGAGTATCAGGAGATAGCATAGAGTGTAAAACGCTTTGAGAATCAGTGTAAATAATGAAAGTTTTACTATTGTGGTGCATCATTTCCTCTAAAGCCTTCAATATGGCAAAGGCTTCATCAGTAAAGATGGAGAATTTGGGATGTAATTTGTAGCTGTAGATATTTTCCTGGATAATATAGGCACAGCTAACATTGTTTGTGGATTTTGAACCATCAGTGTAAACAGGAGTGTAGGTTTTAAAATATTGTTTGTGATTTTCAAAAATTTGTTGATAAATAATATCGGGAGTTGAACTTTTATCAAATGACTTAAAAGGGTTAATAACGGAAAAGTTAGGGGTGTACCAGGGACATATTCTTATATTTGCTTGCATGGTTTCGATATTGTCAAAGTTTATGTCTTTTAGAATAACTTTTATTCTTTCCTAGAAAGGCAGAACAGAAGAAGATCTAGCATTATAGAGACGCTGGAGATAGGGATTAAGAGTATGAGTATGAACGGGATGATTCACATAAGATAGGGTTCTGAAGTAATATTGTAAGGATAAAACGTGTCGTCGTAATTCAAGAGGAGCTTCACAGCAATCAACGTACAGACTTTCTACGGGACAGGTTCTGAAAGCCCCTGAGCACAAGCGAAGAGCACAATGGTGAACGGTGTTCAACTTTTGAAGTACGGAAATGAGTGCAGACCCATAGATAGAACATCCATAATCCAGTTTTGAGCGGATAACAGCACTGTATATCTTAAGTAGGGAATCCCGATCAGCTCCCCAGGAGGTTTTAGAGAGAACTTTTAATATGTTAAGTTTCCGTTCACAGTTATTTCGCAAATTTTTAATATGGGGTGCAAATGTGAGTCTTTTGTCAAATATTAAGCCAAGAAAATTTACCTCATCTACTATTTTGATTTTATTACCAAGAAACTGGATTTCTGGATCAGGGTGCAAATTTCTTTTTTTACAAAAATGCACACAACGGGTCTTTGAACTAGAAAAGTTGAAACCGTTTTCGCTCGCCCACTTACTAATTTTGTTCACTGCATTCTGAAGTTGTCTATTAATGAACCTCATGTCAGTTCCTTCACAAGAAATATGGAGGTCGTCCACATACAAGCTTCCTTTAACGGAGGAAGGTATTTCATTTAAAATCCCGTTTATTGAAACAATAAACAAGGTTACACTTAATACACTTCCCTGAGGGACCCTCTCTTCTTGGATGAAACTACGAGAAAGAGAATTTCCAATGCGAACTTTGAAATTCCTTAAAGCCAAAATATTTTGTATAAAAATGGGCATATTGCCACGCAACTCTAAATTATAAAGGTTCTGTAAAATGTCATGCCGCCAAGTGCGGTCATATGCCTTTTCTATGTCAAAGAAAATGGAAACGAGATGGTGTCTTTTAACGAAAGCATTCCGGATTCTGGTTTCCAAGTCTGTCATATTGTCTAAAGTGCCCCTTCCACGACGGAAACCGCTCTGATAATTTGATAGACAGTTGTTTTCCTCCAGGTAATATATAAGACGAACGTTAATCATTTTTTCTAAAATCTTGCATAAACAGTTCGTCAAAGCAATTGGACGATAGCTGCGAGGATTCGTGGGGTCTTTATCAGGTTTGAGTATGGGGATTACAATAGTCTCTCTCCATGAAGAAGGAAAGGTATGTTCTCTCCAGATCCTATTGTATAATTTTAGCAAATTTATTATGGAAGACCAAGAAAGGTTTTTTTTATCATTGTGTAGGATATATTATCAGGACCAGCAGAAGACTTATGAATGTTATGTAAAGCTCTATTTAATTCAATAATGGTAAAATCTGTATTGTAAAGAAATTTTCTTTTGTTTTGAAATTTATGGGTTTTTTCTCGACAACAGTTTTGAGTTTTATAAAAGAAGGTGAACTATTTATGCAAGAAGAGATATTGGCTAATGATGAGGCTATTGTGTTGGCTATGTCATCAGGAGAAGAAATGGAGTCATTATTATAAGGTAAAATGGGAATCTGATGGTTTGGGTAAATGCCATAACAATGGTTAACTTTATCCCATAAGTCTTTACTAGAAAGGGTGTTAGAAATACTATTAACATAGTTAATCCACGAATCTCTCTGGCTACGTCTTAAAGTGCGGCGGAAAATACTTTTGCATTTTTTGTAATTTATGAGGTTTTCAGTGGTAGGATATCGTTTAAATACTGAAAACGCTTTCTTTTTTTCCTTATAAGTCATACTGCATTCTTGGTTCCACCATGGCTTTGTTTGCTTGTGAGGACGACAGGATGATTTTTTAATAGAAAGATCAACGGCAAAAATTATTGCATCAGTTAACTGTTTCACTGCTTCGTCAGTGGTGTTATTTAGGACCATTTCTGTAGAAATAGTAGCAAAGGTACGGAATTTATTCCAATCAGCGGATCCTAGAATATAACGAGGTACCCGCTATTTGGTATGGGAGCTATTTTTATGAGTTAAAATAATAGGAAAGTGGTCACTATTAAAAAGCTATGACTCTACATGGAATTTCCAAAAAGGAAAAACTTCAGGGCTACAGATTGCTAAGTCTAGAGAGTGAAAGGTTTTTGTGGGAGAATGTAGGTAAGTAAGCTGGTTTTTATTGAAAATACAGAGATCGTGATCGGAAATTAGTTTTTCAATTTGACGACCCCTTTTATTAAAGTTGGGGCTACCCCACAATGGACTGTGGCCATTCATGTCGCGGACAATAATAAAAGGAGCAGGAAGTTGTGTAATTAGGTTATTTAGAGCATTTCGGTTTATGTTAACATTTAGAGGGAGATAAAGGTTACAGACAGTTATTAGAGCATGTACATGTATCTGTACAGCTATGGCTTGGAGTTCAGTGTCAATGCTTAAAGTAGTAGAAGGGTAGTCATGAGACGTGAAGAGGGCTACACCACTACAAACCCTGCCCCCTTCGACGTAATCTTTTCTGAAAGTTGTATAACGTTTTAATTTAGCTGATTTATTGCTGTCAAGAAGTGTCTCTTGGAGTGCAAAGCAAAAAGGTTGGTACTTATTAACGAGGTCTCTAATATCGGAGACGTGACATTTGAAGCCATGGCAGTTCCAAGACAAAAGTGCCATTGTTAAAAGTGGGGGAAAAAAGGAAAAAAAAAAAAAAAAAAAGTAAAAAAAAAAAAAGGAAATAAAAAAAAAAAAAAAAAAAAAAAAAAAAAAAAAACAAAAAAAAAAAAAAAAAAAAGAGTTAGGCAGGTAAGGTCTTAGTCCACATGCCCTCCGTGTCTGAGAGATCTGTCAACATTTCCTCTTCAGACGTAATGTAGACTTTAATTGAATCGTCCTCAGAATTCAGATGATTTTTCAGAAAATCTTTTCTCAATAATTTGCATTTTAAAGTGTTATTAGAATATTCATCGTGCTCGAAATCTTCCAGATGTTGAAACTTTTATTTTTTATTTTTTCTTTCAGTCTTGCTACTGAAATTTTTTGATGTTTAGGAATTTTTTGTTTATGTGGGAGATTTGAAGCCTTCGACTTTAACAGTAGTTTAGTAGAAACATTAGTTTTGGGTGTTAGTTTATTTTTTGGTAAACGTTCATTTATTGGTTTTTGTACAATAATATTTTCAACTGTTAGAGGTTTATTTTCAAGTTTTGATGGAGGAGCACGAGAAGGTTTTGGACTATTTGTAGCCAATGGCTTATTTTCAGTTTGGGTACTTATTGATTTGCTTTGCTTCACAACTGCAGCAAAGGTGATTCCGGGTCTAGGAGTACGTTCATCAACACGTTTCTTAACCTCTGGATATGAGATGTTCTCTTTGACTTTTACTGTTTGTATCTCTTTCTCTAGTATCCATTTAGGGCAAGAGCGTGAATATGCAGGATGGTCGCCTTTGCAGTTGATGCATTTTGGTTTTGACTTGCAATCAACGCCATCGTGGCCAACTTCTGCGCAACGAGGACAGGTAATGGATACACCACATGATATTTTAGAATGGCCAAAACGTTGGCATTGGAAGCAACGCAATGGACTTGGGACAAAGGGACGTACAGGACATCGAAGGTATCCTGCTTTAATATGTGTAGGCAGGGATGGAGTGTTAAAAGTCAGAATTAAGTGTTTAGTTGGTTGTATGTTTCCATCTCGCCGTATGGTAATGCGGCGAACTCCACAGACATGCTGTTCTTTTAGACCCTCAAGTATCTCTTCTTCGGGAACATGATACAGTTCTCCTTCTGAGATTACACCTTTGCTGAAGTTTAAGGTGCTATGAGCTGTTATTTTTATTGGAATATTGCCAAATGTATTTAATTTTGTTAAATTCGTAGCTTGTTTCATATCTTCCACTTCAATGAGCAAGACTCCAGATCGAAGTTTTTTGATCGATTTCACATTTCCCACTGCCGAAGTGATGCATTTGTGTATGAGAAAAGGAGAGATAGCCGAAACCTCTCCTCTCTCTACACAATGAAGAATCTAGCTTGATTATAATCTATATTAACAAAGTGCCCCTTTTGACCCAAGGGGAGGGGTTGTGGGGGGGGGGTTGAAGAATCCATATTAAAGGAGAAGATGTTCAGACCCTGGCCGCATCACCCACCATGGAGCCCAACAAGGGGATGCTAAATACGCTCCCAAAAAAGGGACAAAACGTCGCACCAGTGCTAACCAGGATCTATACGCGCACAGCTACCCCTTAAGCAGCCTCGACCCATTAAAGTGCCCAGCAGGTAACCGATTGCTTGGCCCAGGCCAGTGACAAATGTCGTCCGACCAGCCGATTGATGTAGACGGGACCATTCTACACCACCCGTTTACCCGAAGCAGGGGCCAAAGTAATGTGTTGGTTTCCCTCAATTACCAGGATCCCCCTTTCCGGGGACACGGGTCTCCACGCACGGCAAACACGTGGGTGGTTAACAAATCGCGAGATGTTGTGTTCAGAAAGGAACACAGCATATCGCAATAAGCTCTCACCTCCGAAAAGGTAACCACAGCGAGGGAGAAAGGAAGAGAAAAGGAAGAGAAGAGGAAAAAGGAAAGGAAAGGAAAAGAAGAAAAGATTGCTGGGGTACCTCGGGATTGCGACACCCGTGTTTACCTAAAGTAGGTAAACCCCCTGAGGGGTTATTATATAGGGGATTGTAGTCACAATATTACAATCCCCTATATAATGATAGCCTAAGTTATCTGTCCGTCTATCCTCGAATTTATGAAGCGGTTGGACCTGGAATGGATAAAGGCATCCATATTGGATTATTGATGAGTTAAGGTTAGCAAAATTCAAAGCGAGTAAAGTTTATTTTCTCCTAAACTACCGATGCGATTCTAAAATAAATTGGTGTAAAGAGGCTTCCTATCACAGCAA
>CM063506.1:166623163-166631610 GCA_032207245.1 Pardosa pseudoannulata | reverse complement strand
CAGCCTTGACTTCATTACATAAGAAGAAGCAAGTCTATCGAGGAACTTTAAGTTTATTTCAGACTAGATAAAATCATCTTTCTCCGTCAACATCAGATCTTTGAGTGATACACGAAAAACACTTTCCTGTTACAAAGTCGGCCCCACACCGAGAGATGACAGAGATTTGGAAGAGAAACCAACTTAGTCAGCGTTATTAACAGTCAGAAAAGTACTTAGATCAATGGAAAAGTGAAACCTTTTTCTTGGGGAAGCTGGAAAAGGGGCTGAGTGGAAATAAAATGATCCCTTATTTCAGAATTAGCTTTGGAAGACTGGTAAAAATAACTTTAACAGTGAACACTCCTGAGTTGATGTTTTCATTCTGAGATTTTGTAGCTGGGAAAATAGGTATGAAAGAATGAGAAGAGGGGAAAAGAGAAAATTGGAGAGATATTTCAGCGGTAATAATCTTGATGTATTATATATATATATATATATATATATATATATATATATATATATATATATGTGTGTGTGTGTGTGTGTGTGTGTGTGTGTGTCTGTGTGCCAGGTATAAAAAAGGAGTAGTAGGAAATTATGCGAGTTAAAAACGATTTTAAAAAGGGAATTTTTTATAAGAATTAAATAAATGAAAAAGAACCACGCTCGCGTAAGCTTTTAGGATTCTCCAGTCAGGCGGAAGCATTTTTCGGTTATTTGATGAGCTTGCAAACAGATAAGATCAGTCAGCGCGTGGACATGGAACTGTGAACACCTCTTCCACGCTTATCTCCGCCACGAACAATGAAAATGGCGCAGGTTTTGGTTTTAAAAGAAACGATGATTTAATAAAATTATTATTATCAAGAAGACTGTTTTCCATTCACCGTAACTCTGGATCACGACACGACAAGAATATATATATATATATATATATATATATATATAATATACACCTGAAAAATCTTCCCTAGTCCTCATCGCGGTGCCGTAAGTCGTACGCTCATAAGGGCCGGTGTGCTCCCATCCTTAAAATGAACAACATTCGATTATAATAATGGAAATGCAAAAATATATATTTAACCGAGTATTGTTTAACCTTTCGAAAGTGGCAGGCGATGATTAAAGGGAGAATAAACAATCGACCCGAATCGATTTTCAATAGGAGGTGCAATCCAACAATAGGTACAGAAAGGCGGGCCGCAGTCGAAACAGAATCGAGGCGAAAACTGAAAAGTTCCCGGCCGTTTTTCAGGGCAACCCTTTGGCGAAATCGATTCCGGATCAATAAGGAATAGAGAGACCGTTTGGATCGACTCAGCTCACACTTTCCACTTGAAACCAGAAAGGCAGAGTTCAAACATTTAAAGAAGAACGAATGCAACTTTTTGACTCTTTCTTCTTTCCCACATATGAGGCTACCCAACCTTCGAGACGTCGGGGTCTCATACCTGTAACTTGGGTGCAAATCTTTAGTGCTGAAGACGTTGCGTTCATATGGAACACTTGCTGAAAGTTTTTCATTGGGACTGATCTTTGGTACTGAAATTCGCGGTTTAAAATGCCGCTGCTGACATGAATGGTCGTAGCCTTAAAGCAGAAAGTCACATTAACCTTCGCCGAAGGATTTGCTAAATTGTTAGGGTGCTGGCCTTCGGAACCTGAGTTCGTGGGTTCGAATCCCACTGTGGATGTCCGTAGCCGTTCGGAATCGGCTTTAAGCAGTAAGTCCCGGTCTCAATAGCCCTCGTGTTGCAAAAAGTAGACCGTAGCGCACCACACCAAACCAAACCCATTAACCTTCACTTTGCAAAACAACAGATCGTAGTGGTCTCAACCCAACCAAACTTCTCACTGGGAAACATGGCACTTTAGTTCACGGTAATCACTGCTCGTCTACTTGGACACAGTAAAATGGCATAGAGGACAAGCGAGTGTTCTAATCGGTCAATAGGTTGCCTATTCAACTATATAGGACAGACGGAAAGATCACCTCTTTCCCGTTAATGATCCCCATTGATATTCCGACTTCTGAGTATAGCTGACATTCGGGATTTCTAAGAAAAACGTTCAGTCATCATATCGGTAAAGTTAACAATGGTGGAATTTCACGTGACGCTGTGAGATTGCATCATTCGCGAATGGACCGTAAGTATAAGGAGGGCGAGATGGGACCACCTAGGACACAGATTTATTCGAAAAAGGAGAGAAGCGAAGATTCATTTCCCAATCGATCAAACTGCTTTTTTTTTCATATATGTATTATATTTATATATATACATATATGTATTACATATATATATAATATTATATATACATATATATATATACACACATGCATATATATAAATATATATATATACACAAACACATATATATACACATATATACATATATATATACACATATATATACATATATGCACATATATACATATATGCATATATACACATATATGCATATATATATACACATATACACATATATACACATATATACATTTATACATATATACATATAGATACACATATATACACATATATACACATAGATACACATATATACACATATATACACATATATACACATATATACACATATATACATATATATATATACATATATATACACATATATATACATATATATATATATATACACATATATACATATATATATATACACATATATACACATACATACATATATATATACATATATATATACATATACATATATATACGTATACATATATACATATATATATCGAAAAGTTGTGCGAAAAACATTGGGGTCCATATGTTTAACTGTCCTTCAATTGTTCGAACCTTGTGACTGAGATGCCCATTTTCCTTAAAATAGAACTGTTCCGGGTATTAAAGAAATGCTGTGTGTTAAGCAAAATAGTCGGAGTGCCCGTCTGTACCACTTGGTCACGCTTCCAGTTCGGAGTCACGTTCCAAACAATCCCTGGAGCTGGCACTTCACTTCGCGACAAAGGAAAGATGTGTACAATAAATTCTCGAGTCAACTACCAAATATATTTTTAGTCGGGACAACGAAATGCTCCTTTCCTCCCCTTCCCAAGTGAAATCAACCACTTGCTTCTCGAATATATTTCCCAAAAATGGAGAAAAATTTGTCTTTCATTTTGTTCGTTATTATCATCCTAATATTAGAAATAGAATGCTTTTGAAAAAAAAAATTTAAAACTAAATAAGTATTGTTTTCTATATTTTCACATCTTTGGGAAATGTTAATGGATGACAGTCATTTTTGGTGCAAAATAAATGAAACGACATAGTTTTCTGGATAAATACGAAGATGGTAGAGCGCTGCTCTTCGGAACCGGAGTTCGTGGGTTCGAATCCCGCTGCTGGCATGGATGTTGTAGCCGTTCGGAATCGGCTTTAAACTGTAGGTCCCGGTCTCATTAGCCCTCGTGTGCAAAACAGTAGACCGTAGCGCTCCAAACCAAACCAAACCTGGATAAATACGAAGATTACTCTGAAATTTTTTAGATAAACGCAGACAATAATTTACAAAATAAAAATAACGAATTAGTTTTCAAATACAAAGTATTTTAACACAACAGACGATTTTTTACTGACTTACTTTAACTTGTTTAGCGTGGAATAAATTTTAAATAGAAGATAAAATGGAGTGGACGCGAGAACAATATCGCGCTATGATTATATGCGACTTTAAAGCAGGATTCAATCAAGAAGAATGCTTTCAAGGGTTGCCATTGGCATTGGGTGACTAATCTCCAGCTCGTGCTACTATATTCAGACGGTTTAAAGAATTGAGCAGAAGTCGCCATTTTCTTCAGCATGAAGAACACATAGGAAGACCGCCGTCGGCAGTCATCCCGGATAATGTGTCTGCCATACGAAAAATGTGAATGGACGATAATCGCTGTACCTATCCAATTATACAGAAGGAACTTAACACTGGATCCGCATTCATACACAAAATTATTAATGAAGAATTACATACGAAAAAAGTAGTTTTGCCTTTGGGATCCGCACCAAAAAGGGGATCGTGTCTGAATCAGTCCAGAAACTCTTCAACTGCTAAATGAGGGTGGCCACCACATCATTTCTAAAATTGTAACGGGTGATGAAACTTACATACCGTGTTTTGGAAGTTCCAACACGTCAAGAAAGCAAAGTTTGGGTCTTTGAAGACGATCCCGCGCCGACAAAGGTAAAAAGACAACGCGCACTGAAAAAAAGGGAGGTATACCGTTTTCTTCAGAAGTACGGGATTGGTCAAAGCCATTCATTTGGAAGGACAGAAGACGGTAACAGCAAACTGGTATACCACTCAGTGTCTTCCACAAATTCTACAGGAAGTGAATGTCATTGGACTCATGCTTCACCATGACAATGCATCTTCCCATACGGCCGGATTAACAGTTGAGTTTCTTAAACAAAAACAAATTAAAGCAAATTAAATAATAACCTAATGGTTATGATGCTGATCTTCGGTACCGGAGTTCACGGGTTCGAAACCCACTGTTGGCGTGGCCGTTCGTAGCCACACGGAATCACCTCTAACCAGTTAGTCCAGATCTCATTAGCCCTAGTAGAGCAAAACAGTAGACAGTAGGGCTGCAAACCAACCAACTTTACTCATTTCATGGGATTCATTTCTAATATTCCATTTCGAATTTAGTCCTTTCTAAACGCCAATCTTATGTCATTGTAACAAGTGTTATCGTTTGAAAAAGTATTTAACAATTATGTGTTTCATATTTTCACTTGTCTATGAATTTCTTTTCTTTATATGATCTGGCAAAAACGTAGACCTCACAGAGTTCTGTTGCTTCATGATGCGAAATAAACTTAAATGAACGCGTTATGATAATGAGTGACTCATTTCCAATTTCGAATAAAATTTCGTACGAAAGGAAGAAAATTTCCTAATCCCTGGTCCAATGGCGTTCGCGGGTATTAAATTTCTCATCAAAAGGAGAAACAAAATAAATTTGGTTTTCATACGACGCAAATCCCTAAATCTCATTAAGTTTCGAAGGGAAACTGGAAAATAGAGCCTTCTGTCGGAAATGATCCCGTAAACAAAACATAAACCACCAGTTCCATTGATTAAATTGCAGAGTTGTTTGTCGACACAACTACAAGCACTTTTCATCTCATAGAAGCTCGTTTGAACAGACAAAAAGGGTTTCTCACATCATCCGTAAAGATCTAAGTTTATTAAAATTATCTAGAAAACAATGTTTTTAAGGGAACAACGCATCACTTTTAAAACTTCAAAAGTTCGTTTTTTACATTTTAAAATTTTTTGCAAGTTTCTGAATCACTTAAAAGGTGTCGTGTCCTTTAAACCTTCAAAAAATTTGATTTTTCAAAAAATAAAATAATAGTTTGAGACATTCTAATATTTAATAAAACAGTCATCAAAAAATACCGCTTCGTTTAAAACTTATGATTAAAAGTGTAAGAAACACTCGAGTGTTTGGTAATTGTTACTTTAAGTCGATTTTCTCATAATGCCAATATTTAATGCCGCTCGCCAGATTTCTCAAACCCTATTTCATACTAACCTATGACGGGATCAGTAAAATGTTCAATTTTCTAGAATTATAAAGGACCCTATAAGGCAGGTAAAAAATCGCTTGTTTTGGGGTTGAGAATTATCTAGTACAAGCTCAATAATTTGTTTATCTTTACTGACCGCATGTTCGTTGCCAACTTTAATTTATCTTGTCATATTACGTGATAGGATGGACAACAGAGGTTTTAATATTGACAGTGATATATATGAATGCAGTATATAAGAATGATATCCAAAATTGAGTGAATTGCTATAAAATCGATTTATATATAAAAAACAAACACAAACTTCTTAATTTTAAAAGATATATAACTTAAACGCTAGATATTTTTGAGTCCGTGAACTAGACTCCTACACTTTTAAGAAAAGAATTTGTTGTTTAATATCGTAAATAAAATTTTCATTGCAACATAATATAAACGATGATCAATTTAAAATTATCACATATGTACCTAATCCATTATCGAAGCCAAATATAAAAGAAAATTATTTTCGTCATATCTAAGTTCAGCGGTAAAACGTATGAAAATAATGCAGGCGATATTTAAATCATTTAAAATAAGAAATGATTAAAAGAGATCGTTAAAGGAATGACGTCATAACGTTACAATGAAATGTTACTTTTATTTATTTATTGTGTGATAAAAGGATGAATTTAATCGCCTGCTCTTAACCATTAACAACAGAACTTGAAATATTGGTATTAAACACTCGAGAAAAGGGTAGAAGGGGGGAATTTCGAACGTTTTCGAACTCGCTTTGAATTTTGCTAACCCTAACTCGTCAAGAATTCAATATGGATGCCTCTAACCATTCCAGGTACAACCGCTTCATAAATTCACGAACAGACGGACAGACAACTTAGGCTGTTATTATGTAGGGAATTTATATTTAATAGATTTCAATATATAACGGACATATAACAGATGTGAAATAATGCGTGAAGTCGAAAAGTAGTAACAAACCCATAGGATCTTTAAGTTTAAGTTATGAAACCCCTTAAAATAAACCTCATTCAAATATTCGAATTGCAAACTGTAAAACTACACTACCTTCGCATTGACTATCACAAATTTTAAGTTCACCATAAAAAGTTGGAAAAAGTTTTTTAAAAAAATTTTTAAAAAGTTTGAAATGCATTTTACTGAAAATGCCATTTTTTCAACTTGCACCGTAAAGAATAAACAACTGAACAAATTCATTTCAAACTTTCATAGTCAATACATTATTGACATCGAAGGGATCAATACATTATCCACAAAACTTGCCTGGGAAGTGAAAATAAAAATTAATTGCGATTCAACAGACTGATATAGAATCGAATTTAAGTCACAAAAATAAAAATTAGAATACGAGGGTGATACGAATCATGGTGGAGTTTTAAAAGTGAGTAGAATAAGACATCCAGAAACATTCAAATAAATATTCGAAAATTCGATCTTATGCTCTTTGACAATTTTTAAAATGTTCGAACATTTATGAATCATTTAGAACGTACCCCATTAAAATGTTCGAATTAAAACCTGTACAACTATACAATGTTTACATTAAATATCTAGCCTTTTAGGGAAACTGTAAAAATTGTAAATGCATTCTACAAAATAGGGTGCTTTTTGGACATGCGCGCACTCTTAATAAAAAACTATTGCACCTATTCATTTGTACATTTCTTTTAATGTTTATAGTATTTGAAATGGAATTCTTAAATATTATTTTAGCTTTTTATTTTTGTATATCTCAGACATTGATTTTATAGACATATTATTTTATATATCTAAGTCATACTTACATTTGCTTGAACATCGAAGGTGTAAAATACTTCCACAGTTGAGCAAACATATATATATATATATATATATATATATATATATATATATATATAATATATATATATATATATATATATATATATATATATATATATATACATACATCCCCACACACACACACTTATATATATGCATCTATGTGTAGATCTACTAATATAATAGCTCACCAGGATAACAAGTCTGGAACATACGCAATAAAAAAAATTTAAGAGCTAAAATCTTATTTAGTTTAGAAAATAGAATGAAATTTGATTAAAAAATATTCAATTCCCTGAAAATTCCATTTGCTTGTGCCCTATTTCTAATACTTTTTATAAATTTAAGTAGGTTGAAATGGATACCTAATAGTTTCCAAAATAGGAAAAATGATTCATGAAACGCTGTTTCAGTTATTTTAAGTCTGAACTCAGCGCGTAAGAAATTTTTTATGAATTTTTAAAACTCGTTCTCGCTTTTCATTTTTCATAAAAAGTTCTTATTTTCGAGAGAGTAAAGTCATCAAAACTAACCCTCTGACTGTGGAATGTATTTGAGAAGAAAGCACCAAAAATCTATTTAATTTTGTTCGTTATTATCATCCAAATGGTAGAAATGATTTGTTTTTGAAAAAAAAAATTAAACGAGATTGTAATACTAGACTCAAGACTCGTGTTTGTGTTACATGGACACCTGCATTTTTTTTACGGCTTCCGAAAACGGTTTGGTTTGGTTTGGTTTGGAGTACTACAGTCTACTTTTTGCAACACTGGGGCTAATGAGACCGGGACCTACAGCTTAAAGCCGATTCCGAACGTCTACGAACATCCATGCCGCTGTGGGATTCGAACCCATGAACACCTGTACCGAAAACCAGCACCCTAACCAATCGGCCCTCATTCGGCGAGGCAGAAGATGGACTCATAGAGAGATTGTAGAAGAGCTACTACCCCAGGGAGGGGGAAGGACACCACCCCCGCCAGCTCCAGCTGCGGAGGAGAAGAGGGACATTTTCGCAGGGGGGAGAAAGACTGACCAAGAGAGGGGGGGAGATTCCACCCTCTCGAACAGCAGAGG